>CM028381.1:2661935-2707576 GCA_013146195.2 Codonopsis lanceolata
TTCACCTATACATTTTAATTCATGTTCTTCATGTGGTCCAATATCGAGGATACTTCACATAACCATTTTCACAAACACCACATAGGCATAATTTAGGCATTCCCAATTAATATCGCATTCAACAACAAACATACCACATACTTCCAACATGTTCAAGACCTCAATTATGATACAAGAGTAATTTCAACATTCAAAGGCAAGAAATCAACCTAGACATGCTCCTAGCAAAATTATACATTCAAAATTGTGAGGGAGCAACTATGTGTCCCCATTGACCTCACACATCATAAACTTTGTTTCCTTAGGGTCAATGGGTACTAAAATGAAGAAGAGTAACTTACTAGTTCAACACCAACGAAAGCAAATGAAGAAACCAATCTGATGAAATGCTCCTCTCGAGCTCTACAACTTTAATGAATGGCTCTTGGGCAATGATGAATGGATGAAGGAAGATGATGATGAAGACCTTAAGAAACCATGGGAGAGTCTTGAGAAGATGAAATTGTTTTTGAGAGAGAGGGTGAGAATGAGGGTCAAAAATCTGATTTGGGGCTTATATGTGGTCAAAGTTTAGAGTGGGACATGTGTCAAACTCTTGTGGTCCCTTTGAGATTCTTAGATAGGGTTTGGATGATCAACAAGCTTCTTAATCCATCATTAAAATTAAGTTGGGGATGTTAGGACTTAAGTAGGAAGTTAGGAGGTTTAGATAGGTTTAAGTAGGGCTCAAGTGTACAATTGCCGTCAAATTCGAACAGAAGAAATCAACCTCGTAGTGTAGCGGTGAGGCGGGGCGCTCACCCAGGCCCATGCGCGCCGCATGCCGAGGCCTCCCAAAGTTCACCATTTCTCCAATTGCTCCCCCTCGGCAGTTGAGGCGGCGCCCCACCGCCTCCCCGTCGCCTCGCCCGTAATGCCTAAAAACTTGATTCAAATGGTCTAAATGGTCCCAAACTGGGGCAACTATTCTAAGGTCTAACCCTACTAAAAATGAGTCGAAACACATCGAACAACTCCTAAACAAGGTAGAACAAGGCGCGAACCACGCCGATTTAATGAACAACGAATCAAACTACATCAAACGTCATTCAAACTAGATGTCTCGACATGAAAAGGACTTGTTTCAACATGATTAAGACCTAAATATAAGGCCAAGAACTCAACGAACACTTCAGACGTCGAAATAGAAGCAAATACGAGCAACGAGGGAAATCGCTAATAAATTCAAAACGATCAAACCGGGCGATTCAACAAACGGATTTCGTGGATTCTAAACATGTTAAGAACTTCAAGAATGATTTAAGATTAATTCTAAGACGCTTATAAACTAGGTAAACATGATCTAATCAACCAAGAAAGCACAAACACAAGCATGGAATGCACATGCAAGATTATGGGCGCTACACTCTCCCTTCCTTTAGAATTTAGTCCTAAATTCTTACCAAGTTCATCAAACAAGCGTGATGCTTCGCATCTCCGCCCGCCTCCCAAGTCGGCTTCTTCAATGTTGTGGTTTCTCCAAAGAACTTTTAACTAAGGGAATCTTCTTGGTTCGTAGCACTTGCTCTTGGTATCCAAAATCTTCACTGCTTTTCTGACATAAGACATATCCTACCAAACGTGATCTCTTCATACCAAGTACACGGGTATCATCCTTCAAATATTTCTCGCAACATGGAAACATGAAATACATTATGAGTCTCCGAAAGTGAAGGTGGCAATGCAACACGATACGCCAAAGACCCAACTCTCTCAAGAATCTCGAACGGGCCAATGTACTTTGCTAGTGCTCTGCCGAATCTCTTAGCACCTCCTCGGTGTCACCTTCAAGAATACGTGAGTCACCCACTGAACTCAAGATCTCGCTTCGACATTCAAGATAACTCTTTTGTCGACTTTGAGCAAGCAAACGATTCTAATCAATCTCACGCCTCAACCGATCATTGCGACTAACTCTGGAACCCCAAAGTTTCATTTCTCCAACTTCATCCCAACAAATTGGCGATCTACACTTACGCCCATACAAAGCTTCATACTACGCCATCTCGATACTGATCGTAGTCGTATTATACGCAAAATCCTGGCTAAAGGTAAGTTGAGAATCCCAAATTTCCTGAAATCCACGGCACAAGCTCGCAACATGTCCTCCAAAAATCAATCAATCGTTTGACCGACCATCCGCTTATGGATGAAAAGCTGTAATCGGGTCAAGTCTAGTTTGGTCCCCAAAGCCTCCCCGCAACGCCTCGCCAAAATCTAGATGTGAACCTCTGATCTCTATCTGACACAATACTCAACAGTACGCCATGAAGTCTCACGATCTCCTCGAATATACAAAGCCGCTAACCGAGTCAACGAATAAGTGATAGCTATCGGAATGAAGTGTGCGACTTAGTCAATCTGGCTGTCGATCTATAACCCAAACCGCATTAAAACCTCTCCGTGCGCGTAACCCCGTCACAAAATCCATAGTAATGAACTCCCATTTCCACTCAGAATCTCAAGTGGTCAGAAGTCCCAGCAGCCTCGATGCTCATCCTTAACCTCGCCGACAAGTCAAACACTTGACACATACCCGCAATTTCTCTCTTCATACCTCTTCCACCAAAATTGTCTTTTCAATCTAAGTACATCTTCGTGCTCCCCGGTGAATGGTATACCTCGATTTATGAGCCTCATCAAGAACCAACCTCTTCAAGTCATCATTAGAAGGAACACAAATTCGACCTCGAAATGTCAAAGTACCTCACTATTAATCGCAAAATCAGCGATACATTCTCACCAACCCATCAATGATTTTCTTCAACTCCTGATCATCCTTTGCGCTTTTAATCTTTCCCAAACAAACCGGTGTAGCACGAACATTCGCGAAAATCACCTCTATCAAAAACACTAGGACTCCAATCACGCAAGTCCTCCAACATCTTCCACTCCTTAACCATCATACACCCCACATGTGAACCTTCCTACTCAAGGCATCCGCTAACATTTGCCTTCCCCGATGATATAAAATAGTGCAATCGTGGTCTTTTTAGTTTCTCCATCCATCTTTGCCTCATGTTCAACTCCTTTTGGGAAAATAAATACTTCAAACTTTGTGGTCGTGAAGATCTCAAATTTAGCTCCATACAAGTAATGTTTCCATTTATGCAACGCGAAGATAATCGCAGCCTAACTCCATATCGTGTGTGGGTAATTCCGCTCATGAATAGACAACTCCTCGACGCATAGGCGATAACCCTACCATTCTCGCATCAAACGCAACCCAAACCTTCCTTAGAAGCATCGCTATAAATCACAAAATTATCTCCCTCCACTAGGCAAAGCCAAATAGGTGCCGACGCCAACCGCTTAAGCTCTTGAAAACTAGCTTCACATTTCTCACTCCAAACAAACGGCACGTTCTTTCTTCTGTGTCAATTTCGCCATAGGAGTCACGATCCGAGAAAACCTCAATAAATCTCCTGAATAACCCGCTAGACCCAAGAAACTCCGAACCTCAGAACCGAACTAGGTCTCTTCCAATTGCCACCGCTTCAACCTTAGAAGGATCAACGGCTACCCGGCGCTAGAAATGATATGCCCCAAGAAGGACACTTCCTCAAGCCAAAAGGCACATTTGCTAAACTCGTGATAAAGTCAAGTTTTCTCCCGAAGAATAGACAAGACAATCCTCAAGTGTTTCTCATGCTCCTCCCGAGATTTCGAATACACTAAGATGTCATCAATGAAGACTACCACAAAACAATCAAGATAACTATGGAAGACACGGTTCATCAAGTCCATAAACACCGCCGGCGCATTCACAACCCAAACGGCATCACCACAAATTCAAAGTGCCCATATCTAGTGCGAAAAGTCGCTTCTGAACGTCTTTCCTCTCTAACCTTCAATTGATAGTAACCCCATCGCAAATCAAGCTTAGAATAGACAATAGACCAGCAATTGGTCAAATAGATCATCAATGTGGGTAGTGGGTATTTGTTCTTAACGGTCACCTTATTCAATTCTCGTAATCTATGCATAACCGCAAACTCCCATCCTTCTTCTTCACAATAAGACCGTGCGCCCTGGCGACACACTCGGTTTAATAAAACCAATCTCAAGGAGTTCCCGCAACTCGAAGTTTTCAACTCTCTAAGCTCCGCTGGTGCCATCCTATACGGTTGCCTTAGAAATCGGTGAAGTCCCCTAATAAGCTCAATACAAAACTCTAGTTCTCTATCTGGGTGGCATAGCATGATCGGAAAACACATCGGAAACTCACATACTAACCTGAACTCCTCTAAATTCTGGCGAAGACCTCTTCTTATCAACAACGCAGCAAGATACCCCAGCACACCCTTGAGACAACAATTTTCTAGCCCTTAGCGCAGTAAATGAAATGCAAGTCACTCGACGCTTGATCACCCACAAAACGAAATTCAGCACACCCTAAGATATAAAAGTAACCCTCTTCCTATGGCCAACTATAGCATGATAAGCACATAACCCACCCATGCCAAGAATCACATCAAAATCACGTATAGGAGAACTACCAAGTCCGTGATGCAAAGTGTGGTCACCCACCAAAACATCACAAGATCTAAACACTTCGACAGACGTTAGCATATATTCCCCGAGGGTAGACACTTCAAGCAAGTATGGCAAAGATTGAGGCAATACGCAAAGATTCTCAACAAAGTGCGAAGCAACATAAGAATGCGAAGACCCCGGATCTATGAGAATTCGAGCCTTATGATCAAATATAGAAAGAGTACCTCCTATCACCGCCAGACCCTCGAACCTCGCTACGATCAAGCGCAAACACACGGCCTCGAACCTTCGGTTTACCATCCACATCTCTCTTAGCCCTGCATCGGCCGCCCGGCGCCACCCCGACCGACTTGCCTTATATTTGGGACAATCTTTCTCATATGAGTCCCGTCTCCACAAATGAAACACTTCCCAGCCTTTCCCCAACACCTATCACCGCAGTGCCTGATCGCGGCAAGTAACGAACAAATCATGGTCTCATTGCGAGACCCTCACGCCCTCGAGTAAGAAGTGTTGTTGCCCTGCTTCCCGCCTCGGCCTACCTTGGCCTCCACCTCTCCTATCCCGTTTCCTTGGTATCCCTTCTCGCCCCCGAATTATTTCCGATTAGTGTTCTCGAGTAGTCCGTCGTGCATTACCCGAATTACCTTGACGGTGCTCCTCAATATCTTGCTCAACCTCATAAGCTCTATCAACCGCAATCCCAGAATCGTGAGCTTAAGCGCTAGAATCCGCTTCCTAAATTCCGCCCTCAACCCTTTTACAAACTTATGTGTTCTCGAGCCTCCGTAGGAATCAAGACGCAATAACGGCCAATCCCTGAACTCTCACTCCGCCACACCATGGTACCTTGCTCAAGATTATAGAATTCTTTCTCCCTTTGGTCACACCACATCCCACGTATTCTCCTTAAATTCCTCCGAAAATTAGCCCAAGTAATAGGGACTTGTCAGCATCTCCCAACTTTCCTTCAACACGGTCCACCAATGCTCTGCTGCCCCTTTAAACTTAAATGTCGCTAGCCGACTTTCTCCTCATCGGTACACTCCAACATAGATAAGATTTTGATCATCTCTTCCATCCACAACTCAGCCTCCTTAGGGTTTGGCTCCCCAAGAAATGCACCTAGGCTTCAACTTAAGGAATCTCCAAGTGTTGTCGGCCCCTGGTCCTCGGTGGTATAGATCCTCCCCGGTCGAGGTGGTGGTGGTACTCCCCGCCTTGACCTCCCCGGCCCGCCCCGCCGTAAAAGCCATCAACACACGGTTGCTTTAACTCGCTACATCCCACCCACCGGATCTCCCCATGGGCGGCGGTATTCTCACCTCAACTTCAGTTCGGCCTACGGCTCGGGGCCTACCTCTACCGCGGCCATTCCCATTCCTAGGATTATCCATCGAACTCCTACAAGAATTCACTCGACGTTAGAATCATCACACAAATAACCAACCCACCTAGGCCATGGAACCTATCCCCGCCGACGCCTAACCTATAGCTCGATAAACCTGTGGACGACCGACCCTAACCCCAATGCGAGATCCCGAGTCGCGCCGCCCAAATAAACAAGTTAAACACATAAGCATGCATAAGTAGGGTTTTTAAAATCACGTGGCGCAACATTTCTACAATTAACAACTCGGCTACACTTGGCCGGAAAAACAACCCGATTTAAACAAAACAAGTCATCGGCGCTAACCCAACAACTACTCCTACAATTAACACATGCTTAATAAACCTCAACGGCCACAACATGCCTGGAGACAATAACAATAATAATACTTTAAACGTGCTTTAGGAAGAAACTATGATGAACCATACACACATATAAACAAGCTCGACTTATAGTCGGATACCAAAAGATTACAAGTATTAATAATAAGTTACTACAACACAAAAACCCAAGCTAAGTCTACATGACTTGCTTCCCATCGCCCTTTCCAAAATACAAGATTAACCAATTAATGTCAAAAGAGCAACCTTGCCACAACGCCCAAGCGAATGCGTGAATCTAGCGTGAACGCCACCGGCTTTGATCTAAGGAAAACAAAGCAAACAAATAGAGTAAGTCGAAAGACTTAGTAAGTTACCAAAATATGCATGTTCATATTATAGCATGATATTTATCACTAATGTGGCATGTTATCATCATTTAACACTTAGCACCTTATTCACATAAGTGCGTAAAGTAAATCATACAAGTAGGATATGATAGTCACGGCCGCTTCGTAGCTCCTGCAACACAATTCTGTTACTAGTTCGTGCCATCGATGTTATGTGAATTCATCGACTCATACCGAGAACCTACTCGATTTCAATAGCAAGCCAATGCGGCACTTAACTGATACGGCAAAGGGGCTACTTCCCCACTGCGGCCCACAGTGGAGGTGTGTGTGAAGTCCCAGGTGCGGCGATCCATAGCGAGCACGAATCCCATAATTCGTGAAGGCGATGCATCGTCTCACCCGGACTTTGATAACCAAACCAATTATGCCAGCTGGACTCAATGCAATGCACAAGTAGATATTTACTTGACTTTAAACCAATTAAGGACCGAATCCGACAAGAGTGAATTCGTCCGACAAGGTAAGGTGTTAATCTCTACCAGAAAACACATCAAGGCAATTAAATTGCACAAATACCAACCTTTCATAACAACTTGTTATAATCAATTAAACCAAACTCATACTTGAGTAAACCAAACCAAACGGCGTTCAAACTTCGTAGGGATTGGAACTAGAGTTCAACACGTTCAAATATTCCCTAGAGTCGACTCCGTTGAGTCTTTTCACTAAATTCCCAATTTTGGGGAAATTGAAGCTATGTGCTTCGTAACCCAACCTAGGTCAATTCTAGGTTCAATAAGGGTATAAATTCACCTATACATTTTAATTCATGTTCTTCATGTGGTCCAATATTGAGGATACTTCACATAACCATTTTCACAAACACCACATAGGCATAATTTAGGGCATTCCCAATTAATATCGCATTCAACAACAAACATACCACATACTTCCAACATGTTCAAGACCTCAATTAACATGATACAAGAGTAATTTCAACATTCAAAGGCAAGAAATCAACCTAGACATGCTCCTAGCAAAATTATACATTCAAAATTCGTAGGAAGCAACTATGTGTCCCCATTGACCTCACACATCATAAACTTTGTTTCCTTAGGGTCAATGGGTACTAAAATGAAGAAGAGTAACTTACTAGTTCAACACCAACGAAAGCAAATGAAGAAACCAATCGGATGGAAATGCTCCCCTTCTCGAGCTCTACAACTTTAATGAATGGCTCTTGGGCAATGGATGAATGGATGAAGGTAGATGATGATGAAGACCTTAAAAAACCATGGGAGAGTCTTGGAGAAGATGAGAATTCGTTTTTGAGAGAGAGAGGGTGAGAATGAGGGTCAAAAATCTGATTTGGGGCTTATAAGTGGTCAAAGTTTGAGTGGGACATGTGTCAAACTCTTGTGGTCCCTTTGAGATTCTTAGGATAGGGTTTGGGTGATCAACAAGCTTCTTAATCCATCATTAAAATTAAGTTGGGGATGTTAGGACTTAAGTAGGAAGGGTTAGGGAGGTTTAGGATAGGTTTAAGTAGGGGTTTGAAGTGAACAATTCGTCAAATTCCGAAATAGGAAGAAATCAACCCGTAGCAGAGTAGCAGGTGAGGCGGGCGCCTCACCCAAGGCCATGCGGCCGCCTCAACCTCTGGGGCCTCCCCCAAGTTCAGACCAATTCTCAATTGCTCCCTGTATTTGAGGCGGGCGCCTCCACCCCATGCGCCTCGGCCCGTAATGCCTAAAACTTGATCTAAACTTGATCTAAATGGTCCCAAACTTTTGGGCAACCATTCTAAGGTCTAACCCTACTCAAAATGAGTCGGAAACACACCCGAACAACTCCCGGAACAAGCTAGGACAAGGCGCGAACCACGCGACGAATGAACAACGGTTTAAACTCAAATCAAACATCAATCAAACTAGGATATCTTGGGCATGAAAGGGACTTGTTTCAACATGAATAAGACCTGAATATAAAGTCAAGAACTCAACGAACACTTCGTACGTCGAAATAGAAGCAAATACGAGCAACGAGAGGAATCGCTAAGACCAATTTCAACGCGATCAAACCGGCGATTCTACAAACAAGTCTATATGATTCTAAACATGTTAAGAACTTCAAGAATGATTCTAAGACGTTTATAAACTAGGTAAACATGATCGCAATCAACCAAGAAAGCACAAACACAAGCATGGAATGCACATGCAAGATTATGGGGCGTTACAACGTCTAAGGGAAAGTTCGGCTAGAGTGAGATGAACATCCCACGGGCAGTTCAACAAGAGTGAGATAAACAGCCCATGGGAAGTTCGGCCAGTGTGAGATGAACATTCAACACACTGTCCGGTCAGAGTGAGATAAATGCCCTATTCAGTGTTCGACCAGCTTGAGCCAAACAACCTATGGGGTGTTCGATTAGTTTGAGATGAACATCCTATTCAGTGTTCATCAAACCAGGTCTAAACAACGGGGTTTTTGCATAATAAAAGTTTCAATTTTTTTTTGTATTTTTTAAAGAAAATTCAACACAAATTCATGCATTTCATACTAGTATTAACTTTATTCAGGTTTGTTGATATTTAAATTAGACCTAAAACTAGTATTTAAAGGTAGAAGATGATGAAAATTTATACTAATAGATGAAGACAATTTTGATGGCTTTATTCAAGTCTGTTGAACAAAATGTTGATGATGTTGTTGTTGTTGCCGAGAGTAAGGGGTTGAGACGAGAGTAATGGTTAGGTTTGTATTTTGAATTGCTTGTGAATTACGCGCAGGAGGTGGAGGGAGTTCTGCGCACTGTTTCCCTGCTTCCCTTATTCAAACGACAATGTAGAGTGGTGGGGGTGGGAGGGTAGGTACATAATTAACTTGGTTGGTGGTAATTAATTGGGTTGGTTAGGGAAAAAGGTGTAATAGGTATTTAGCTGGGGTCTAGAGAATGAAGTGAGAAAGGAATGTGGTGTAGAGATAGGTTTTTGGGGTGTGAATATCCCACCCGAAAGACAAAAGATAGAAAAATACGAAAATTGAAAGTCCACCCATTTAATAAAGGGAAGTGTGGTGACGTTATCATCATCCTCCACTAGACAATATAAATTGGAATGACTTTTCCCTTTCTGTCTCTTTCCCATTTAGAGCTATCAAACGGTCCGGCCCAAGCCCACCAGGTTTCTCTTAACGGCAAGCCGGCCCGAAATAGTGTCGGGCCTCATAGAACTCAAGTCCAGCCCATGTGTGCTTCGGGCTTATGGGCTAAAATAATAATTATTTTTTTATTTAAAAGAACTCACAAATTAGCTAATAAAAGTTATATAATTCATCAAAACACACATACTTACTAATCTAACTTACACAATTACAAAGCAAAAGTGCAAACATAAACAAAGGTAGTATGTTCAACAATTAAACGAAATAAAAACTAGAAAAACTATAGTGTTACAAACCAAAGAAAAAATACATGTGTTACTTGAAGGATATTTTTTTCAAAAAAGTTATAACCAAATTGAAGTTCATCGTACTGTCCCCAATTTTTTAATGTGTTTTCTGAGGATAGGCAATATTTTTCGGGTTCTAGTTTGCAAAATCATACTAACTAGCAAATGTTCGTTTTTTGATTCGCCCGACACAATCTAGTATTTAAATTTTATTTTTTATCAAATTTATACTATTAAGGTTTTTTATTAGCTAATATCAGATAGAGATACCCAATTGAATATATCAGTTTAGAACTTGAAAGATCAACCTCAGTTCCTCTTTGTAAGTGTCACTTTCATCAATTTAGAATATGAGTTTCAACCAAAAAGAGAACAATGATTTGGAAATAGATCATACTGTGTCATAAATTTATCCAACCAAAAGCAAAAAAAAAGAAAAAAAAAAGTAGTCTTAATGAATGTCTGATAGGTTTTTTTTTTTCAGTTTTTACCTTTTAGGTTTTAGTTTTTAATTTTTTCATTAAGTTTAACTTTGTCAATCATATAATCGGGTCGGGTCGGGCTTTTCAAGTTCGAGTCGAGCCAAAGAGGTCAGGTTTCTTCGGGCCTTTTAATTTGAGGCCCAAACCCTTGAAAATTTGAGTGGGTTGGATTGGGCCTATGGGCCTGGCTCAATTTTGACAACTTTATTCCCATTGGGGAATAAAAAATGCTTTCCATTTTGGGGTTATTTTCATCGGTAAAGACTTAGGGTCCGTTTGGATGCAATGATTTTGAATTCAATAAATATTCAAATTCTATAGAATTTAAATAACTTAGAATTTGCTTTCAAAATCATAGTATTTCCATTGTTTGGATAATGTGTGAAATTCAATTGTAATTCTCCATTATACTTAAAATAAAAGTTCAATAATATGTCAAGTATCTAGTTTAGTCTAGTGGTATATGGTTGTTAGTTATCATGAATGATAAGAGTTCAAACCGTGCTAACAACAAAAGTATGAAAATTTACATTTTAGAAAATAAATAACATATAGTAGTGGTGGTTAACGGCGGTGGGTGCAGCCGACGGAGGTAGTTGGAAGCGGCGGTTTTCGGAGGCAGTGGTGGCCAGAGGTTTTGGCGATGGTGGGAGGTGGCACAAGTGGTGGTGGTTGTAAGATGTTTTGGTGGTGGTAAAAAAAGGTGATTTGCTATTATGTTATAATTTATCAAAATTTAGAATTTAAATTATTAAGATTTATGATAGAATTGAGTAATTTAGAATTTCAACACAATTTTAATTCAAAATTGGTTTTAGAAGCTCCAATTCTAATTACAAACTATGGAATTAAAATATCCAAACTTACATTGAATATCAACCATAAAATTAGATACTCTGTAAAAAAAAGGAAGAAAAAAAAGGAAAGTAATATTTTTTAAGCATGACAACATAGGTGGACTGTGGACAATAAATAATTTTTCCATGTTCTATGGGAGAAGAGCAAAACTCTCATGTTAATTAAAATGTGTGTGTGTGATCTTTATGTTTGTGTCTATAACACGGTACCAGTATAAATGATTTTGTTAAATTAAATGGCAGTGCCTAAATATAAGGTGTGGTTTAAAAAAAATGTTGCAGTTGAGGGGTACATTGCTTCAAGTGATAGTTGATGGATTGATGTTTTATAAGAGGTGACTGTTCAGAAGATTAATCGTAGGGTGTGACTTTGTAATATGAAGATAAAATATAGGGAGAAGAAAAATGAGTGACTGTTCATAATATTAATTAGAGGGGGGTGACTTGTAATAGTGAAAGAAAAAATAAAGAGTTAAAAATGGATAACTATTCACACATGAAAATGTAGGGTGAATCTCAACCATTAAATTTTTTTAAGATAATTTAATCTCAACCTCTGAATAGCCCTAGTCAATTACCTAATTATTTTATAATATATATATTATTAGTTGATGCTAGAAGATATTTATGCACCCTAAACGTTGCACTCTAAAACAACAAACGTCACATTCATTTAAATGTTAATTAATTTAAATGTCAATTACTAAATTGCTATTTTGCAAAAAAAAAAATCTTTATTTTCGGACAAATAATTCATTATTCTATTTTGAAAAGCTTTATTTAAAAAATTCATTTTCAAAAATTAAGATATAAAATTATCATTTTATTTCCAATGAACTACTAAAAATATTATTTTCTTAAATTTTTTTTACTTTTAAACAAAAACTATTTATCCAGAACGGAAGGAATAACATTTTCGGTATGCATGGTTGACATCTACTCTCGTCACCATTTTCAATCTTTACTCTTTCTCTCTCCAAAACACAACCTCTCTCTCTCTCTCTCAACTTTTCTTCCTTCTCACTATCTCTCTCATTTTTGCAATGAATCTAATCCATACAACATTTATGAAGATTATCATTTTATGGTAAGTTTATATAAAATATGTAAAATAACCATTAAATTATATTTCTATTTAAATTAATGTAAACATTTATATTTAACAATTTTTGAAGCAATTAACGTAAACATTTATGTATACATTTGACAATTAACAATAAAATAATAACAACAAATACTGTAAAAACTCTAAAAACAACAAAACTCAATGCCACAATATTCTATACACATATTAAATATAATTTTTAATTTTTAAAAAATTAAGAGAGCTACTAGGGGCTAGCTAGCGGCTTTCATGAAGGAGAGTCCCATGGGTGTTAGCGACTTTCATGTTCGAGAGTTGAGTTGTTAGGACTTGTCGACTTTTTTAGAAAAAAGTTTGTCATGTTCTTTCATTACAAGGGAGGGTGGTAATGTAAATTACTCATTTAAATGGGTGAGACGTTTAGAGTCACCCGAGATTCTTTTTATGAAGCGTGAAAAAATTAAAGTCAATCTATTTAATTTTTATATATTTTGATAATACAATTGTGGCTATATATAGAGAGAAAAAGAGAGAGAGAGAGAGATTAATAATTTCTTATATTATTTACGTACGTATGTGTTGTTTTATTTGTACTTGAGCTGTATCATTACCCTTTTAATAATTAAATATCAAAGAAGTTAATTCATACTTTTTCATGCTTATATGTTTTAAATTTTTGTAAAGAATTAAACCGAAATTGCTTCAACTTATTTTTACCAGAAAATACTTTAATGCATGAAATGTAACTATGAGACACCATATTTAAGTTTATTATTATTACTAGGTTATTACCCGTGCGATGCACAGTTGATTTAGTGTTGTTTCTGAAATATAATTTTGTAGATATAATCTACAAGCTATTTGAATGAATCAATAATAAATGTCCTCATAATTAATAAATATTAATAAATAAATAAATAATGTGTGAAATCACACCGAATCATAAAACAAAAAATTCATAGGAATTATAAAATCGAACAAATATTCCTAGTGTGAGTGTGAGATGGAAGAAGGGGAGGGGAAGTACCACGAAAACAAACTCGTCAAGGAGGTGTATTTGATGGAGGGGAAGTATTTCGCAGTGGTTGTTTGTGGTGTTGGTGGAACACGTTTAATTAAATTAGATAAAATCCATTTTAAATTGACCGAGTTGGTAAAATGACAAAAAATTAAAAACTTCTACCATGAGAATTGAGGTAAATAGTGTTTTTTATTTTAAAGTTGTTTATAATAAGATGATTTTTTAAACTTGTAATAAATAATTAATTATTTTAATTAGAATAAATTTTTCTAAATGAAAAATAAGGTACATATTCAAAATTGATCATGTGAATATGTAATTGAAAGATTAAAACCTATGATAATTGATAAAATCTATCTACCAAAAAAAAATTACTATGAAAATTTGGAGTCAGTTAAAATCAAATGTGATAAAAATATATTCGGTTTTAACCGATTTTGGTAACAAAAATGGTAAAATAATTTTTTTTACCATGTATAAAGGAGACATCAGTTTTAAAATTTATCCGGTTTTAATTTTTTGCAGAAAAAAAAAGAATTTAAATATATAATACCGTATGCACAGTCTTAGTATTTTATTTTTATTTTTGTAAAAGTTGTTTATAATAAGACTATTTTCTAAACTTGTAATAAATATTTAAATTTTAATTTGAAAATTTTGAAAAAAAACGAAAAAAAGGTAAATATTCACAATTGATCATATGAATATTTTATTAAAATATTAAAACCTATGAGAATTGAAAAAATCTATCCGTCAAAAAAAATTTACCATGAAAATTTAGTCATAATCAAGTAAAACACATTTAAATCAAATGTGATAAAATATATCCGATATTAACTGATTTTGGCAGAAAAATGGTAATTTTTTTACAATGTATAAAGGATGCAACATTTTAAAACTATATATATATATATAGTACCGTATGCATGGTTTTAAGGTAAATATTCACAATTGATAAAACTTATGAGAATTGATAAAATCTATTTGCCAAAAAAATTTCTATGAAAATTTGGAGTCATAATCAAATAGAACGCTTTTAAATCAAATGTGAAAAAATATACCCGATATTAACCGATTTTTGAAGAAAAAATGGTAAAAAAAAACTTTTAGCATGTATAAAGAAGGCAGCAGTTTTAAAATTTATCCGGTTTAAAATAATAATGTATATACATGTATAGTACTGTATGCACGGTTTTAATTGTTTTTTTTGTGCCAAAGCTGTTTATAATAAGATAATTTTCTAAACTTGTAATAAATAGTTTAAAATTTTAATTAAAATATATGAAAGCAAAGAAAAATAAGGTAAATATTCAAAATTGATAATATGAATATGTAATTGAAAGATTAAATCTATTCCCAAAAAACATTTTTACCATAAAAATTCAATTTCATAATCAAGTGAAATATGTCTAAATCAAATGTAATAAAAATCTATCTCATACTAACCGATTTTGGTAGAAAATAATAATAATAATAAACTTTTACCATATATAAAGGAGACACCGGTTCTAAAATCTATCTGGTTTTAATTTTCGGCAGTAAAGAAAAGGAAAAAAAATCACAACTTCACAAGAAGTTGGCACGTCGAAGCACATAATTCCTTTAAAACTTTGTACATTCAACACAAAGTCGTCATGTGGCAGCAATAACTTCTATTTTAATAATAATTAATAAATTAGTAATTAATAATTAATAAATATAGATTAGTAGAAGAACAAAGAGGGAATGTTGCGAGGCCCCACTGAATCCGAAAGTTTTAGAGTCGCCATCTTTATTTTAAGGCAAATAAATCAAAACCAAAGAAAAGAAAAATAAATCAGAGAAAAAGAAAACGGGTTCGGAGGCTAAGTTACGAGTTGGGAAGGTGCTAGGCACCCAACTCGCCCTTTCGGTCTCGAAAATGGTTTTTGGCTGAAGTATGCTTATTGTCACATTTATTTAGCAAATAAATAAGGTATTAAAATGATAGGGAAATTTAAACAAATACATTCGTGGCCACATTATTTACGGACTCGCAGCCGTCTCCTTCCAATAATTACAAACATATTTAAGAATATTTGGCCATTATAACGCTCTTTTACATAATATTTTCTATTCTAATCAGCAAGACAACGGCTTATATGGGCTACATTGCGCCGGATTTAAATAACAACTTTTAAAAATAAATAAAAGACAGAAAATATAAATAAATAAAAATAACGACGCTCTTAAAGGTTTTACCTTTTAGAGCGGCGGTGTGCTCGCTCTGTCCTTTAGGGAGATGGAGTCTTTTTGTTGTTTGTGTGGTTGTTGTTTTGAGTTGGGCAGAATGACTACTTTATTTCTGAAGGTTTGGGCTTATCAACTCGGGCAGAGTGACAGCTTATTTGGGTAGGTTTTGGCCTTTTGGTTGGGCGGAACCTAGACTTAATTTTTGACTTTTCACTCGTTACTCGGGCAAAGTAACTCCGGCTACTTTGAGATTTTTGGACTGGGGAAGTGATGTGGATACCTAAAAACTAGGCTAGGAATCACTTATAACCTATGGGTTTTTGATTTGGCAAAGTTTGGACGGGGTTTGGAGATTCTAGGGGCTTCCACTCACCTATCTCGCACCTCTCATACTAATCCTATCCAGAAATCGCAGTGAGCTTCCGCGATTTTTCTATCGCGTACACTGAGCAACTCAAATGAGAGGTCGGGGGTCTCTATTTATACTGAAGGAGAGGGATACGCTGGGCATTTGTTGGTTTGTTCTCCGTGCATCAACAACTTGTACCGCGTGCTCAAAGAGTTGTACAATTTCATTCTGAGACAAGCGCACAGTAGAAGGCATGGTGCGCCAAGGAACCCTTGGTGCGGCACCAGGGTCTTGTGCGCACCATGCCGCCTTCCATCTTCGGTTTTTGCACTTTCCCCCAGCTTCAGCTTTAGCGCATCCCGCTTTTCCTTTTGCATTTTTGACTCTTGTAACTTGACATTCGTTAAGTTTTAACAGCTTCTTGATATTTTATGTCACCACACATACCGTGGGTACGAAATTGGGGTGTCTACATGGCGATTCGTCCCATGCTTAAATTAGCCAATGGTCCTCGAGATCAAGCCGCATTAGAAAGATCATGGCCTTCTCCAAAGAAGTCGACTAAGCGACTTATTGAACGCACTACCACTCATCTTCCGGCCGCCAACACATGCGTGGCGCTTATTAGGCACCAATGGAAGTGGATACATATGCATAGTTGTTGTGCGACAAAAACCGCCGACCTCCATTTCCCCACTTGTAGCGACCTTATGATTCACGTGCATGAGTAAACAGCATCAAGATGGTTGTCTCATCAAATGCAACCCGGTTATGCCCAGTCCTGGTCCTTCCAATCCGACTTGATTCACCCAGTTGTTGGTTTAGATCATCGACCCCACCACCCATTTTGTGCCCACCCTTCCACTCGTGAGACTTGCCAAACATTGCCTTGTTCAGGTCTTCAGCTTCCTCTTTAACCTTTTTCGATGCCTTTGAAGTCTTCTTACCAGTTGTTAGTGTCTTTGTCTCCTTCGCCGTTTATTCCTCCAGGTTTTGGAGGCTCGAGCAACGGAGATATTGGGAGGGCGAATCGTCCATGTTCATCTCTCTAGAACGTGTGCGGCTTCACTCATGTGAGTTTGATTTTACGATATAGACTAACCGTATAAAATCAAAAGAATCGCATTTGATTTTACAGATATAATCATCCTAAACTAACCGTATATGTGATAAAACTTATCTTAACCGTAAAAGTTATCATAAACTAACAATATATGTGATAAAACTTATCATAACCGTAAAAATTATCATAAACTTTTATCAGTAATTTTTATCGGTAATCGGTTTTGGCAGAAAAAAAAGAAAAAAATTGCAATTAATATGAGGGTGACACGTGGAAGCATGAAATTCTTTAAAAAATTGAAGCATTTAACAGAAAGCCGCCACGTGGCAGTAGCGGCTTCTGTTTTAGTAATAGTTAATAGATTATTATATTCATTTATATAAATTTTCTTTTGTAAAAGGTGACTATGTTTATCGGGTAAGATAATACCCATTTATTAATTAACAGAATTAGGTAGTATCCAATTATCCCCATAATACTTAATTATTGTTATTGGATAATACTTAAAAACTACTTATTAACTTTATTAAGTATTTAATGGTTTTATCCAAATTTAATTGGTAATACCCAATTGACACCTTAGTTTCATTTAGGCTCCGTTTGTTTTACGGAAAATGATTTTCGAAAAATAACTTTTGGAAAATGTAAAGATATCATTTTCAGGTGTTTGGTAAATCTTTTAAAAATATGTCGGGAGATATTTTCGGGTGTTTGACAAATACACAAAAAATGTTACGAAAAATAATTTATGAATAAATACAAAAAAAGTATTATAGTTTTGATGCTTCCTATTGAATATACATTGATTTTTAAGATAATATTGAACTTTAAGTAATTTTTCTTTAGTAACCTCCAATGTATCATTAGTGATGTCAAATCAATAATGTCCATTTTTTTTCAATCTCACAAATACATAATTTTTTTAATTGATATAAAAAAACTTTTTAAAAAGAAAATTGATAATATTTGAGACCTCCATAAATAATATAGAGGACACTATTTAGGATATAGTGAATATTTATTAAAATTATAATTTATAAATAGTATGTACAAATACAGTAAAAAACTCAATGTATATTTATAAAAAAATTATTTGTTGAGTGTAAAATTGTGTGTACGTATGTAAATATGCATGTGTAACTGTGGAATGAGGTGAATATGTCCTCTTACATTTGGAAAATAACTTATTGAAAATTAATCTGTAAGTCATTTTCCTGAAAAGAAGGTTTTATTTTTCATTGACTCCGAAAAACTTTTACGTTGATTATATTTTCCAAGGATTACCAAACACTGAAAAATAAATTTTTTTTAAAGTAATTTTCTGTGAAACAAACAGAGACAAAGAGTCTACTTTAAGCAATTAGAACTAAAATCTCATTAGCCCATTCAACTTAACCCTACACACGTGGTATAGACATATTAACTATATTTGAATATTTTTATAATTGCGATCAACTTTAATACACTTACTATCCCCTCTCATAAGATCAGAGTTACCTTTCTCATGGCATCATCACTATATAGGGATAGCAAAACTAAGTTTGATTATCTTATATTAAAAATTATAATACTCATTTCAAAATATAAAATGATTCAAATGGGATATATAAAATATCGCTTTCCATTCTCGGGCCATTTTAGTATTTTCACTCATTTTATTCAAAGTTAAGACCTAATAGGAATGTGATCGGTGGGCTCTCATTGGTCATTTACATTTATCTCACTAGGTGTCATCATTAATTAATTAGTATACGTAGATAACCTCGTATCCATAGTTTTCAAACAATAATAATATTACGTGTAGATGACAGACTCAAATACCTAATTGACAACACATGTATAAATGAATGAATGAGCCATAAATTGGCTTGGACTCCTATTTAGCCATTAAAAAAATTATTAAGGAAAATATATGTTAAAAAAAATATGTGGTGGTCGTTAGAGATTGTTGACAGATAAGGTGGAGGTAGTCGAAGATTGTCGCTAGAAGAGATGGTCTTCACCAAAGATTGTCACCAGTGGGTGGTGGTTGGAGACAGTCGTCAGTTGCGGTGGTAATCATCAGAATTTGTTGCTAGTGGTTGTGGTAGTCGCCGAAGGTTGTTGTCAGTGATAATGGTTGTCGGCGAATGTCATTGATGTTGGTGGGAGTCACCAAAAATTGCCGCGAGCAGTGGCGATGGCCTCCGGAGGTTGTCTAGTTATGCCCTCACCCAAATGAATTAAATATCTATTTATTAACTATTATTAAAACAGAAGACGCTGCTGTCAAGTGACAGCTTTCGGTTAAATGCTTAAAGTTTTTTAAAAATTTCATATTTCCACGTGTCACTCTTTTTAAGAATTGTAATTTTTTTTCTGTCAAAATAGGTTACTGATAAAAGTTTTACTGATAAAAATTTTACTTATAAAAAGTTATTGATATTTTTTTTATCACATTTGATTTTCCTTGAGTCCTCTCAATCTCCGGATCGTAGATTAACTTTCATGTACGAGAAGAACGAGGCATAAAAAGGTAACAAGACAGTAAAATAAAATTCTTAAAGAAAACTAAATAACAAAACCGTCCCCGGCAACGGCGCCAAAATTTGGCGGGTGTCAAACCGTCAAAATTAATTTTCCTTTTCCCCAAATATAAGTATATGGCAGTAAGGTTCGTATCCACAGGGAACGTCATATTTATGTCCTTAAGAAATTTATTCAGTAACCAAGAAAATAAATTGAGGTTTTAAACTAACTAACGACTAACCTTGAATGAAATAAAATAAGAAATTTGTAGACTTAAAGAAAGCAACAGTAAATAAATTTAATTCAATTTGGATAAGGGTCCAGTTTAATGAACTGATGTATTTCCAAAAATTAGATATTGATCATCCATTCCAAATAAATCAGTTATAGTTGTTGACATACGCCTAACACCAAATTTCTTCTTACGGATTCGATAAATTAGGAGAAGCTCGCTAATTATACTCTAATCAAAAGACAACCTTCGAAACGCTCGAAAGATTTAATGTTTTGAAAGCTTTAATATAAGAGAAACCCGGTTCTAGACAACAATATTAAAGTAATATCATTTAACCTAGAGTAATCATTCTCGCAACACGGACCGAATATGCTTGTGATGCCTAAACGGTGTGTCACTTGCTACTACGTTAGAACCCGAAGACAATTACGGATTAACGGTTCTTAACTAGCAATTGATTAAAATGTCTAGCCAAAATCTGGATCCTAGAAAATAATTAAGCATACTAATCCTAAGTTACAATATCCTTTGCATCAAGAAAAATAGAGAATGACTAAATACTTTCCCCCAATTGAAACTTGAACAGTGCACTTGAGACCTCACAGTAGCAATTTCTGAAAGTACTTACGAGTTCATTAACTGGAACGGAAGTTTTTAGCCACAAAACATGACTAAAATTTACTTATAAATTGAGAAGGGAAACAACTTCACAAGTGATAAAAGGAAGAAATTAAACTACCCCATTGATCTACAAATTAAACCTTAAGCTGTTGTGTTTACAATACAAGAAAGAAAGTGAGTGAGTGACAGAGTGAGAGAGAGTGTGTGCGTGTAAGTATCCTTGAGAGATCCCGCCATCCTTCATTCATAGCTATTTCTCTAACTGCTCCAGCCATTTCCCCCAAAAATAGAAAACACGATCCTTTGCTCCTCATCCATTAACAGGGCAATTGCTAACCAAGTCTTCTTAATCCAAACTTCCCAATATTTACAAAGGAAATGAAATTGAAGAAAGAAAACTAATAATTATGGGGATATACTTATTTACAGAACTGCCAAAAATGATCAATGTCACAAATACCCTCCACTAACTCTTTTCAGTCTTGTAACATGACGTACTCTGCTTTTTGTTCCTGCTACAGTGTTTCCTAGGTTAGCAAATGCACATTCGGTACTTGAATTTTTCTCTTAATCTGCCTTTGTTTCTTCTTTTCTTCCATCCATCTTCCTTAAGACTTGTGAACACCAAGGATGCAAAATACCCGTGAAAGTACAACATTTCCCTTAAAATCAAAGTGCAAAATCATATTAAATGTTGTACTTATTTAAAACTATCAAAATTCCCCCACACTTGAACCATGCTTGTCCTCAAGCATTTGGACTTTTTTGAACATGTTTTTTTACAAGCCAACCAACCTAGAAAAACAAATTACATTGTTTCAAAACTTGGTATTCAATATGCATTTTCATTTTCAAGATCAAAATTCAAACAAAGTAACTAGCATCCTATAATTTCTCCAAATTAAGATGACTCGCATGCACCCAAACTTCTCCCACAACTTCCTATTATGCAAATCTCAACTATTCTCACGGGTATCGCTCAAAGCACACAATAGTTTGAACACGGGCCGTGTATCATGAAACACTCAACTCACACAACAGGGCGACATTACCATATGCTTGCAACTTGATCAAATCTCTATCACTAAAAGTATCTAGTGTTTCAGTTATAACGGATCTAATGAACTGCGTATACTATGATAACTCATGCTCATCTGCTTTGTAAAGTACTATTACCCTCTCTGGAAAAGCAGCAACTTAATTAACCATTTTTTTCTTTTTTAAATTTTTTTTCTCAAACTGCTGCTAACTTTTATTTCCTTTTTTCTAAAGACTCAACTTTTTTACTTACACAGAACATGCTTTATACAAATAATTATCCATCACTTGCAGCTCTGAATTCATACAAGCTGAGATTCTATACTTCACATGATCTTCATACAATTCTTGACATGGGATTAAGCAAAATGAGGGTCAAAATGAAAGGCTACAGGTTAGATTTTATATGGTTAAAACAAGGAAATGGGCAAAGCTCAAAAAGGGTTAACTAGGGGAAAACATGATGTGGGTAGGATAGAAAGAGAGCCAAAAAATGGTGATTCCTAATGGTCTTAATCCTATTGGCGCAATGAACTCAATATGTGACCTCGACATGTATACAAGATGCAAGTTCTAGAATGTACACTCGCTTGTGAGAATCACTCAAAGAATGAACCGAGAGCAAAGTATATGAAATGCTCCAATTAGGCTCAAAAGCTCACTTGAAAGGCTAAACATTTGAAACTTTGCAATTTTATCAGTTGAAGGAATAATATATTAAAAAAAACACGTGTGTCAATCCAACTAGGAAAATTGTGCAATGCTAATCATTTGTCAAGATTATCTCACCAAAACATGAAAATGCATATCAAATACCAAGTTTCACAACAATGCCAACTTTTTTCTCTACCAACCCTTCAAACCTAAACATGTTAAGGAAACCAAGCTTCAAAAACTGTATCAAAACTTTTTCATCAAAACCCCCCAAAAAAAATTCCTTCACCAAAACCCAACTGCACAACATACTAATTACAGCATCCGAAATCCCCCCCACACTTAAACTAAACAGTGTCCTCAATGTATATAGAACAAAAATGCAAAACAGGACAAAGTAGCAAAGTTGTGAACATAAGTGTAAGAGGGATACTGCCCTTTATGCTGACCCAAAATGGGATGCCATCATGGTCGCAAGGCGTATCAAAGCAGCGAAGCCAAGTTTGCCAACTCCTGTTTAACCTCGTGCATCGAGGTCTCAAGAGCAGTCAGTCGGGCAAGGATTCTTGGTTCATGAGCCACACTTGGGACAGGCTCGCCTTGACCACTGATTACAGAACCTGCAATAGGCAAATGAAGCTCGGATGGTGGAACATCCGGCTGGGGGTTTTTGATTTCATTGTCATAAAAAATAACCATTTTCATTCTAACCAGGCATTCAATATTCAAGGGTTCACAGCTACAAGCAATATGCATATTATGAGCAGACAAATCCAATACACCTAAGTTGATAGCCAGCATAATAATAACTGAACCTAGAATTAAAGACCTATTTTTTCTTATTAATTACACTCATGAATTGGCTGGTCAACCAATATCCCAAATTAACTTTCCTGTTATTCAACATACTCCACAAAAATAAAATTCAGGTTTCGAATAGGTGTTAGACCCATCCCTGCGTCCAGAAAAACTATATGCCAAAATTTTATGAATGATCTGTAAAGCAGGGCTCCTGAGAAAAACACTTTTAGCCAAATTTGGTCTGTAAGGTTCAGGGTCAGTTGACAGAGATTGCCAAATCTCAGCACATGAAACTTCAAAAAAATCAGGAAATTCACAATAGGCCATGCGTCTAGAATCAATCAAGTCATCACCACATTGAAAGCCCAAAGCAGTATTAAAATCATTTAAGGAAAGATTGAAAACCTTGCTCATGATTCGGAATTGGATAGACTTGGGCAATTCCTGGTTTTCAATGGCCGCGGAAGAAAAATCATATGTGCAGTAAAACTCCCTAGTTAATTCAACAAAGGCTGGGAGTTCAAAATTCAAAAATATTTCCCATCCTATGGCATGCATAAAGGCAGTAACTTCCAAATTTACATTCAACAATATCAATGTAGGAGTGTCGAAAAACTTACAAGGTATGATTTTCTTTGGAAGAAAAAACTTCCAGCGACCGATTAGCTTTTTCGATTGAAAGTGGATGTGGCCTCCTTACTGATTGCTGGTGATTGCCTTCCCTTGCGGAACCCATCGGTGTTTCTGACTCGCAAGAGGCTTCAAAGAAGATGCCAAATGGAAAATTGGCAGTGGTTCGACAATGGGAGGGGAGGGCTTTGCGGTAGGCCTAGGATGAGCAGATGAACCGGCAGGTGTAGAGGGGGCTGTTGAAGGTGGTATTGCAGAGTTTGGAGGTGGGGCTGAGGCGTGGGAGTGCGAAGGAGGAGAGGGGATGGATTGAGTTCCTGACGAAGCTGAAAGCTCAGGAGGCGGGACATAAGCGCTGTCAGAACTTGAAGAGGATGTAGAAGGGGGAACTGGAACTGACGGAGCCGGCAGTGGCTGAACCAACGGAAGCGGCGGAGGCTGACCAGTCAGAGCCGACGGAGACGGTGGAGGAATGGATGAAGAATCGGAAGATTAAATCTCCACTTGCTGTTTGATTGAAGGAATTGCTGTACGGGCGATTGTTGCACGCAATCGGCTAGGCCACCGTGGCTTGGCCGGAACAAGAGCACTGCGTTGCTTAGGAGCCATGGCAGCAATGGAAAAGCTTGAAAGGAGACCGGGCTTGGAGATCACCGTGAGAACTGGAAACGGCAAATAATTGCTGGTGACATTCCCAAATGAATTTAGGAATTTTTACCCCCTTTCCTAACTTTTTACTATTCACCCGCTTCCCCCCTACTTTCAAAAATTAACTGTTAGCCCCATTGCTGCCTTGCACTTCTCAAACTCCTGTATTTCTCCAAAAAGTAAGGCCTGCTACATTACACATCTAGTACAGATCAATTTATTTCTTCCATTTCCAAGATCCAACACTTGCTGCAACAGAAACAAAACTAAAAATAGAATTAAAAACAATATGGAAATAAAGTCTAATCCTATAAAAACAAGAAATAAAACATTTAAAATTGTTGGGCTGCCTCCCAACTAGCGCCGCTATTTAATGTCTGTAGCTAGACTCAACGCCCACCTTCGATACTACTCGTAAACAGGGTAGGCCAAACTGATTTCTTCAATTGTGCCAGAGACATCAACATGTTCATAGAACGGTTTCAACCGATGACCATTTACCTTAAAAACCTTGTCCGTCTGTGAACTTTGAATTTCAAACACTCCGTGTGAAAGAACACTCACCACAATAAATGGGTCTGTCCATCGAGACTTCAACTTACCTTGCATCAATTTCAGCCTTGAATTGAAAAGGAGAACCTTTTGTCCCACAATGAAATTTTTCCGGCGAATTAAATTGTCATGGAACTTTTTATTTTTCTCCTTATAAAACCTAGCACTGTCATAGGCTTCTAATCTCAATTCCTCTAACTCTTGTAGCTGCAATTTCCTTTCGAGCCCTGCTAATGTAACATCCAAATTACACTCATTCACAGCCCAATAAGCCTTATGTTCTACAACAACTGGTAAGTGACACAACTTACCAAACACCAATCGATATGGGGACATACCAATTGGTGTTTTGTAGGCAGTGCGATACACCCAAAGCGCGTCATCCAACCTTGAACTCCAATCCTTCCTGCTGGGATTCACCATCTTCTCCAAAATTCCCTTAATCTTACGATTCGAAACTTCGAAACTTGCTTTTTGATGATAAGTGGTAGCTACCCTGTGATGAACACCATACTTGAGCATCAAGGCCTTCACTCCTCGGTTGCAAAAGTGCGTCCCCTGATCACTGATTGCCGCCCTTGGAATTCCGAATCTGCTGAAAATGTTAGACCTGAGAAAACTCACAATAGCTTTAGAATCGTCAGTCCGGGTAGCCTTTGCTTCCACCCATTTAGAGACATAATCAATAATCAACTGCTAAGAGAATGTATAAATTACCAAAAGAACTTGGAAACGGACCCATGAAATCCATGCCCCAAACGTCAAAAATTTCACAAACTAAAATTGGAGTTTGGGGCATTTCATCTCTCAATGATAAATTACCAAGCCTTTGACAACGGTCACAACTTTTGCAGTATAAATAAGAATCCCGAAAAAGAGTTTCCCAATAAAACCCACAATCTAGGATTTTCCTAGCTGTTCTTTTTGGACCAAAATGTCCTCCACAAGCAAAATTATGACAATATACCAATATGGAATGAATCTCGTCGTTAGGCACACACCTACGCATGACTTGATCAGATCCTATCTTCCAAAGATAGGGTTCATCCCATATGTAGTATTTAGAGTCACTTTTGATTTTATTTTTTCTTGCACTATTCATGCCTTGTGGAAAAACACCAGTCACTATGAAATTTACCAAGTCAGCATACCATGGTTCATTACCTGACTTACCTTGCATCAACAAGAGCTGCTCATCAGGAAACATTTCGGAAATAGGAACTGAATCTTCTTCTCTCACCAACCTGCTTAAATGATCTGCCACAGAGTTATTCTTTCCCTTGCAATCCTTGATTTCCCATTTAAATTCTTGCAACAGGAGGATCCATCTGATTAACCGTGGTTTGGATTCTTTTTTTGCTAACAGGTACTTGAGCGCGACATGATCTGAATGTACTATGACCTTCGAACCTAAGAGATAAGATCTGAATTTTTCAAAGGCAAACACGATTGCTAACAACTCTTTTTCGGATGTTGTGTAGTTGCACTGGGCAGCATTCAATGTCTTGGAAGCGTAATAAATCACATGACTTTGCTTCCCCACTTTTTGCCCAAGAACTGCTCCTACTGCATAATGACTTGCATCGCACATGAGCTCAAATGGTAAATCCCATTTTGGTGGCTGGATTATTGGTGTTGAAGTAAGCTTCTCCTTTAACAAATCAAATGCCTTTTTGCACTCTTCTCCAAAATCAAAAGGTACATCTAGTTGCAACAATCTTGTTAAAGGTTGAGCGATTTTGGAGAAATCTTGAATGAACCTCCTATAGAAACCTGCATGACCAAGAACACTTCGAATTTCCTTGACATTAGTAGGATAAGGCAACTTTGCAATTAAATCAACTTTTGCTTTATCTACTTCAATTCCTTTCGAAGACACTACATGACCTAACACTATACCTTCTTGTACCATAAAATGACATTTTTCATAATTAAGAACTAGGTTAGTGTCAATGCAACGCTTAAGTACCTTAGACAAATTATCTAGGCCTTGATCAAAAGAATCACCATACACAGTAAAATCATCCATGAAAATCTCGATGCAATTCTCTATCATGTCAGAAAAAATGCTCATCATGCATCTTTGAAAAGTTCCAGGGGCATTACAGAGACCAAAAGGCATACGACGAAATGCAAACGTACCGAATGGGCACGTAAATGTTGTTTTTTCCTGATCTTCAGGAGCTACCAAAATTTGATAGTATCCTGAATAGCCATCTAAAAAACAAAAATATTTCTTGCCTGCTAGCCTTTCTAACATCTGGTCAATGAAGGGAAGTGGGAAATGATCTTTCCGGTGGCAGTATTTAATTTTCAAAAATCAATACACATCCTCCACCCATTTTGCAACCTCATAGGAACTAGTTCATTTTTTTCATTTTCTACCAATGTGAACCCTGTTTTTTTGGAACAAGATGAACTGGACTTATCCATTTGCTATCTGAAATAGGAAAAATTATTCCTAAGTCAAAAAGCTTTAGGATTTCTTTAAGAACTACTTCCTTCATCGGAGGATTCAATTTCCGTTGTGGATCCCTCACAAGCCTTGAATCAGCCTCAAGTAGAATGCGATGCATACACATTGAAGAGCTGATCCCCTTAATATCTGCGAGAGTCCATCCAATCACTCCTTTATATTCCTTCAAAACTCTCAGCAATTTTTCTTCCTGCAGCTCAGTCAGATTATTGGCAATAATGACTGGCAATGTGTCATTTTCCCCTAAGTAAACATACTTCAAATGTTCAGGTAATTTTTTTAATTCCAACTTAGGAGCTTGAACTGAAGAAGGAAGAATCTTTTCGCTAGACAAAGGTAAAGGAAGAGAAGGAATATCAAACCTGCTTGTTACCTCAGGTGTGGAATAAAGTGCCATGATATTTTCTCACACTTCTTCATCGCTTTGGAAAGGAGAATCTCTATCTGTCAAACTTTTCACAAGAACTAATTCCATCTTATCATCAATGACATTAGTTTCAAATTCATCTTGCACAACAGAATCAATGACACTAATATGAAAAACATATTCGGAATCATTCGGGTACTTCATCGCTTCGAAAACATTGAAAGTAACTATATTACCATCAAATTCGAGTGTCAAAGTACCCTTATCAACATCTATTTTGGTTTTTGCTGTTTTCATAAAAGGCCTTCCCAACAATAAAAGAGATGGGTGAGGAGAACATGAATCATCCATATCAATTACATAAAAGTCTACCGAAAAAATCAAGTCATTGACTTTTACTAACACATCCTCTATTACTCCTTCAGGGTAAGAATTTGACATGTCTGCGAGTTGAATTACCACACGGGTATCTCGCATTGGGCCTAAATTCAAATCCTTATAAATAGATAGAGGCATAACATTAATGGATGCTCCAAGATCTAGCATGACTTTTTCAACTTTTTTATTACCTATAAGACAAGGAATAGTGTACATACATGGATCCTTGCATTTCTGTGGTAACTTCCTTTGAATCATAGCTGAGACATTTTCACTAACCAATACTTTCTCATCCGTTTGCAGCTTCGCTTTCTTTGTGCACAATTCCTTGAGAAACTTAGCGTAGCGAGGAACTTGCTTGATGGCATCCAAGAGAGGAATATTGATTTCAACTTTGCGAAAAGTTTCCAATATATTCTTCTCATCTTCCTCTTTCTTCTGTTGTGCAAATCGCCCGAGAAAAGGTGGAGGGATGACAATTTTTTCCGTTGACTTACCCGATTCCTCACCTTTGCTGCTCAATGAATTTTCAGTTTGCACCTTTTTTCTGCTTCTATCTACAAGATTTTTTTCAACCTCCTGTAATTCTTTCCATTCCTGAGTGTGACTGCACAGGCATTTTCCCTTGGATTCTTTTCCACTTGAGAGGGCAGTCTTCCTGGATTTTCTTCCAGCTTCCCTACAGATACAGCGAGCTGGGAAATCTGATTTTCCAAAGATTTTATGCTGGCCTTAGTCTCTAATCTTTCATGCTGCTGAATCTATATGTCTTAACGAACCGATTCTGCTAAGCTCTTGATTAGACCTTCCAAAGAAGTATTGGAACTAGTACGGTGCTGAACTGGAAGAGGTGATGAAAATGGTGGTCGCACTTGTTGCTGTGAAAAGTTCTGATTTTTATTCCCGTAACTGAAGTTTGAATGATAACGCCATCTTGGGTTGTAAGTACTGGAATATGGATCATACTTCCTCTGCGGCTGTCCTTGGAAACCTCCCACTGCATTCACCTGTGCATTAAGGTCATCTTGCAACGTTGGGCACGCATCAGTTGGGTGCCCCACATTTGCACAAATTCCACAAGCTTTCACTTGCTGAACTTGTCTGAGACAATTCTTTCGAAAACAGAGGTTATTGTCTTCAACCGCTGATCAATAGAGAACACATTAACCTTATTTACCTTGGTTGGAACATCATGTCTTGTCCCGAACTGTTGTACATTTTCAGCCATATCAACAATCAGTCGCTTAACGTCTTCCAAAGTGTTATTCATAAACGCTCCCCCACTGGCCGCATCAATCATATTTCTGTTAGCAATGAGTAATCCTTCATAAAAATACTGAATAAGCAGTTGATCTGATATTTGGTGTTGCGGGCAGCTTGCACATAACTGTTTAAACCGCTCCCAGTATTCATACAATGTTTCCCCTACTGACTGCCTTATCCCGCAAATTTCCTTCCGAATATTTGTTGCACTTGAAGCTGGGAAAAAACATTCTAGGAACCTTTTTTTCATTGCAGGCCATGTGTTGACTGCACCTTGATGCATATCAAATAACCAGTCTTTCACCTTATCGACTAAAAGTAAACGGAAAAGCTCACAGCTTCATGTTGTCTTCAGACAGTCCTTGTGCTCGCTGACTCGAGCATGCTAAATGGAACGCCATTAAGTGCTTGTGAGGGTCTTCACCCGACAAACCATGGAACTTAGGCAACAACTGGATATAACTGGTTTTAGCTCAAATGGAGCATTCACTTTAGGAAATGTGATGCCCAAGGGCGGCTGATTCACATCAGGAGTCGCCATCTCCCTCAACGTTCATAGAGGTTGTTCTGCCATGACCTCTTTATGTTCTTGTACTTCTACTTCGTCTGTTTCCACTTTCACTCCTGCTTCTACTTCCACTCCTTGCTGAATTGGCTCGTCTTCACTTGAATCCTCCAGTTCGAAAGCTGATTTTAATCCAGGTGAAGATGTGCCCACTCGTTTGCAGAGTTTAGTCTGCTTTGTCAACATCCTTGCAGTCTTCTCAATCTCTGGATCGTAGATTAACTTTCCTGTATGAGAAGAACGAGGCATAAAAAGGTAACAAGACAACAAAATAAAATTCTTAAAGAAAACTAAATAACAAAATCGATCCCCGGCAACGGCGCCAAAATTTGGCGGGTGTCAAACCGTCAAAATTAATTTTCCTTTTTCCCAATACAAGTATAGGGTAGTAAGGCTCGTATCCACAGGGAACGTTGTATTTATGTCCTTAAGAAATTTATATAGTAACCAAAACTGATATTTTTGATTAAACTAACTAACGACTAACCTTGAATGAAGTAAAATATGAATTTTATAAACTTAAAGAAAGCAAACAATAAATAAATTCAATTCAATGCTGATAAAGGTCCAGTTAATGAACTAATGCAATTCCAAAAATTAGCTACTGATCATCAATTCCAAACCGACTCAATTGCTTGCAAATAAACCAGTTATAGTTGTTGACAAACGCCTAACACCCAATTTCTCCTTACGGATTCGACAATTAGAAGAAGCTCGCTAATTATACTCTAATCAAAAGACAACCTTCGAAAAGCTCGAAAGATTTAATGTTTTGAAAGCTTTAAGACGAGAGAAACCCGGTTCTAGACAACAATATTAAAGTAATATTATTTAACCTAGAGTATTCATTCTTGCAACACAGACCGAATATGCTTGTGATGCCTAAACGGTGTGTCACTTGCTACTACGTTAGAACTCGAAGAAAATTACGGATCAACGGTTCTTAACTAGCAATGGATTAAAATGTCTAACCAAAATCAGGGCCCTAGAAATTAATTAAACATACTAATCCTAAGTTACAATTCCTTTGCAACAAGAAAAATAGAGAATGACTAAATACTTGACCCCAATTGAGACATGAACAGTTCACTCAAGACCTCACAGTATCAATTGCTGGAAATACTTACTGGTTCATTAACAAGAACATAAGATCATAGCCACTAAACATGGCTAAAATTTACTTACAATTGAGAAAAGAAACAACTTCGCAAGTGATGAAAGGAAGAAATAAAGCTGCCCTATTGATCTACAAATTAAACCTTAAGTTGTTATGTTTACAATGCAAGAGAGAAAGTGAGTGAGTGAAAGAGTGAGAGAAAGAGAGTGTGCATGCGAGTGAATGTGTCTCCTTGAGAGATCCCCCATCCTTCATTTATAGCTATCTCTCTTTAACTACTCCAGCCATTTCCCCAAAAATAGAAGACACGATCATTGCTCCTCTTCCATTAACAAGGCAGTTGCTGACCAAGTCTTCTTAATCCAAACTTCCCAATATTTACAAATGGAAATGAATTTGGAGAAAGAAACTAATAATAAAAGGGATATTCTTATTTACAGAACTGCAAAAATAGATCAATGTCTGAAATCCCCTCCACTAACACCTTTCAGTCTTGTAACAGGACGTACTCTGTTATTTGTTCCCGCTACAGTGTTTCCTAGATTACCGAATGCCCATTCGGTACTTGAATTTTTCTCTTAATCATCCTTTGTTTCCTCTTTTCTTCCATCTATCTTCCTTAAGACCTGTGAACACCAAGGATGCAAAATACCCGTGAAAGTACAACATTTTCCTTAAAATCAAAGTGCAAAATCATATTAAATGTTGTACTTATTTAAAGCTATCACCAACTCCCAATTTGTCATCGGGCTCATTCCTCATCCCAAATTTATAGGAGAAATTGTGGATCGGTCCCTTTTTCCAAGTTTTTTATCGCTTAAGTACCTTGTTTATTTTTTTTCAACCGATATCTTCATTGATATGGTAATTAAGATGAGACTTATTTATAGATTGATTAATTGATTTTCTCAAATATATATGTAGTCAAATTTTCCTTATTTGCTTGATATTGTAATTAAGGTAGGAATCATATAGATTGAATATTCATTGATTGATTTATATAAATATTTAGTCAAAATTTCCTTATTTTACTTGATATTATAATTAAGGTAGGAATCAAAAATATTAAATATAAATTAATTGATTGATTTCCGTAAATATGCACAAATTGATGCACCACGATAGATAAATTGGTGGAAAATGATATCATCGAGAATCCTTACAATGTACAACTAAGCCTTGATTGGGAAAAATTGTTTTGGACAAAGATAACTTTACCTTTATTTAAAGCTTAGTTGTAAGGAAAGTTGTAGAAATAGTTGTAAGGCTAGCAATGTTGTAAATTGGTGCATCGAGAATCCGCAATGTACAAATTGATTCATTTATATAAATATGCACAAATTGATGCATCTCAATGCACAAATTGAGTTTTATCGCTTGCCCGATTCATTAATGGTCAAAAGTGTTCTTTTCCCATTAAGAAAACATACATGACATAAGTTGTTAAAAAAATAATGAAAGGGGTGGCCCGTAATTTTTTCATGTTATTAACCTTATACAACTCTCTTTGGCCCAATGGGTAATGTGGTTAGTGGTTACAAAGGAACTATTTTTTTTTTTTTGGTGAAAAGTCATTAATTAGCGAGATAATAGCAAAAAAAAACAAAACAAAACAAAACAAAACACATGACCAATTAAAACCTTCTGTCAAAGAGGTGTTAATTTTTTAACGAGAAGCTAAGTTGGTTGCCGACAAGACATTGGTGCAACCAAATTATATTTCTCCCTATTTTTTATTACAATTTAAACATTGTTCGGTTATTTGTCTTGCACAATGAACTTTGGTCCAACCAGTTGTTATCTCCCGCCATTTTTATTACAAATTAAACCTTATACATTTGTTTGTCTTGCACAATAAACCTTGGCCGAACCAGTTGTTATCTCCCGCCATTTTTATTGTAAATTAAACCTTGTACATTTTTATGTTTTGTAATATGGACCTTGTGAGAAAACCAGGTTTTGGGTTTATATATACTCATTTCATCCACACAAAAAAATCATCTTGTTATCTAACAATTCATTCGATTATATTCGTTACTAGGTTATTACCCATGTGATGCATATTTTGTTTCTGAAAATTAATGTTTTAAAGAATCTGCAAGCTATTTGAATGAACCAACAACAGCAAGATGTCCACATAATTAATAAATAAATAAAATCATGATGAACACAGTTCGTTGCCATTGTGGAAGGACGGTTGTCATGCGAACATCATGGACCGATCAAAATCGAGGAAGGAGGTTTTTGGGTTGTGAAAGATATGTGGCAAGTTGTTGATTTTTTTAAAAATTTAATTTTCTAGAAAATTATTTATATTTACTTGTTTATTTTTCTGTTCTTTCAGGTAAAAGGGGGATGTCAATTTTTCCTCTGATTTGATCCTCGTCTATTGAAGTGGAAACTTAAAAATATAACAAATGCATTTGATATTGTTTCGTGTTATCATTCGTGTTCAACCTCATCTTTATTTTAATCATAATTAGGCATGATTAAACTATCGGAGTCTAGAAGTGTTATCAAAATGGCCGGGGTTAATTTTGTGGTGTTGAACATTTTGTTGTTGGATATGTGTTAAAATGGAACCTTATTAAACCCCTAATGTATTCTTTTTAGTTTGCCTATTGTAAATGAATGAAACGTTTGCTTTTTTCATATAAGCAATCCTCATATATATCATCAACCAAACTGCTCCAACAAACACCAAATTATTCATATTATACAAAGACAATAAAACACAAACACAATTTCAACCAAATTGTTGTTGCTTATAAGACATGAACCAACTGCTTAGATATTGTGATAACAAACAGAATTTCATCCAATTGTTTAGACAATGTGTAACAAACATATGACTACAAATCAACCAAACTGATGTCAAAACACTTCTAAGCATATACAAAAATATACAATCAGATGATTGTAAAAACACAAAAAATGTCACTCTGTCATATATAAACTCTGTTTGAGGTCAAAACTAGAACTACCAAATAGGGCTAAAGCCCGCCCTGCCACTTAAAAGGGGGCGGGTTGTCTTGATGATATAGATGCCCATTTGGATGCGGGTCTCACGGGCTGCGGGCTTTCGCGGGTCGAGACGGGCAGCCCACATTTATGGATTGACTTAATGAGTTAAAATCTTAATATTAAAACATTGCACATATGATATATCATATATGCACCGACTAGAGGCCCAGGCCCATTTCTATCCAAAGTTAACTTAAGGGGTTAGGTGTGACTTTTAGGTCTCAAATCTCAATCTCTTATAGTCATACTTCATAGACTAGTTCATACGGATAGTTATAGACACACATAGCAACTTCTTATAGGGATTGCGATATACTATTGCCGATTGCGCAGAGATATTCACGACAATAGAGATCACAATACACGGCGGCAGAGATCAATTCATGATTCAAGACAACATCACGCAGTCGTCTCTTCCTCCGGCTCAGTGCATATATATATATATCTCTCTCTCTCGCTCTCACGCTATATCTCTCCCATCTCGCTTGCTGCTTCCAGATCCCAAGATCCAGCACGACGGCTCCTCCAGTCCTCACCAACGTCACCGTCACAAGTATCGCTCTCCCTCTTCCCCTCTCCCAACTTCGCATCTACAAATGTACACACATGCACGATTGCCAACTTTATATTGTATACCCCTCACATGGTTTTCTCACCTTCTTGACTTTTTCTGTATTCAATTTTATACAAATTAGTAATGAGCTATGTAATTGTTGAGTATGTGATGGAAGAAAATCATCCTTTGACTGCGTATCTATCTTTCAGTTTCATTTGTTGGTATATTGGTATATAACTGTACAATATTAAATATAGTTATATTTCAGTTTCATTTTTTGCGGGCTTGCTCGTTTTGCCCACAGCCTTACGCAGGGTGGGCTAGGCCATATGAGTTTCAAGGACCGTCATATTTGCGGGTTTCCCGCCCCGTAGGCCTGTTTTGACAACTCCAGTCAAAACCATATATTATACCCAGGCTTCACTGCAAAACACAAAATATCCCAGTAGCAGTATTCTATGTACTATGTCCAAAAAGGAATACCCTGATCGCTGCAAACACAAAAATATTCAATCCATATACTCCAATTTAATCCTATTTCATAAATGGCATTAACTACAACCCGAGACTAATAATTAGTCTTAAATCACCGAGTGTCCAAGGGGTACACTTTCAACTAGGGGTGTAAGTTTGAATCGCGAATCGCGAAATCGAATCGATAGGTTTGGTTCGGTTTTGACATAGGATGGTTCGATTTTAGTTTGAAATTTTTATAAATCGATCAATTCGGTTCGGTTTACGATTTTTCCTTCTGAACCGAACCAAACCGAACCGAATCGCCATATTAAAATATTAATATTTATGATTTTATAATACAAATATATTTATATCTATAATATAATTTATTTTAATTATATAATTTTAAATTTTAAAATATCTCACATTTAGCCTATGGACAAGAGTTGTCAAGAGTCTCTGATACGGACAAAAGTCTTCCTCCCAGACCAAATTTTCAAAATGCAAAGACATCTCTCTCTCTCTCCCAAAACAAACCTTAGAACTTCACACTTCACAGTCTCCTCGCATGTCGACGCCGACACATCGTCTATCTCGCAGCCTCGCAGGACGTCTCGTCGCTCGCAGTCAGCAGTCTAGCTCTCCGATCTTCACTATGGTAAGCTTTCATCGTCTCCTTCTCTCTCACTCCATCTCCCTCTTTCTCCATATAAATTTCTCTCTCCCTCTCAAGTCTCAATCTGTTGTTTCCTTCACTAGATCTGTGATTATGTTTTTTCATACTAAATGCTAGTCATTATAGGAAAAAAATTATTTAATTTTTGTGATTTTTTGGGAATATATTTTATTATTGTGCCTTTTAAATGTAGTTTATCTCATTTTTGTTGGTGAGTTAATTTTTTTCCATTCTCACGAATAGAATTTCTCAATCTCTATTGAACAATGGAGAGAATCACACTAGTAATTTTGGTTTGCAAAGGACATGTTTACAAAATTGGGCATCCAATTTTAATTATATTAAAGGTGAACTTTTGTAATTTTTGACGGTCCAACTGTTTACACATTTTTTTCAATTTTCATCTTTAGATTTTATCTTTGATAAGATATTCTGCTTTCTCTGAATTTGTTTTCTAATCTTGCCAACTTATTCAGAAATTAATTTAATTTAAATTGCAACTTGGAAATCATGGATCCAACTTAATTGAGGAAGAGCTTAAGACTCACTTTACATTTTCTTCGAAAGAGGGGTGATGAGCTCGGCCCAAATCCTGGTCACGAGCCAAGCACATGTGTCACCACGTGATAAGTACATGCATGTTAGAGACCAGGAAAAAGGTCACCCGGACAGGATAACCGCGGGGTAAACACCTTACATCTATTCCGAGCAGAAACCTATCTACCAATCAGCGAGTAGGGAGCATGGCTGCTCGAATAAACCTGATATCTATCCCGAGCCTAACCGACAGATAACTCCCGACCCCAAGATTCAAGCCATGATTCCGTCAGTTACGCGGTCAACCCGCAATTATGGTCATAAAGTCCTAAATTCTCTCCATCATAATTACTCAGCCCGGATTTCATTCCAAAAGGGGCTATATATACCTCACAAAGTTAATTTGACTACGTCATTTTGCTTTCCACCAACTAAAGACTTACTCTCACGCTTGAAGGCTTTCGCGAGGCTCTGCCTTGCATTCCTTCTAAGGTTTTCTTCATTTGACAGGGTTTTCACAGGATCATACATTCACATAAGCCCAGATATCCTACAAATCGCAAGGAACGGCCCAAGACCAAATTGTGTAGCATCAGTTTGGTTCCGTTGCCGGAAATGAAGATATTCAGTTCATTTCATCAAAAAATTTGTTAGCATGGCTAAGAACGGGAAAGGACATGTTGGAGCAAGCATCAATGTTGGTGGGGATGTGTCTGTGCATCAGGGAGATTGGCCACCAATCAATAACCGACTTGAGGGGGTTCCTCAGCCTGATCAGCTTCCTAGGAATGGGCTTCCCCCAATTGGAGTAGTGACCAGATCACAGGCAGTAGCACAGCATGCACCAACATGCGAGGCTGACCATCCGCAGCATGATTTGAGAAATCAGTTGCAATAGGAAAGATCCAATTCGATTGAGTTACGTGACCAACTGAATCAGCGTCGAGAGGCTGCTCGACTTTATCAGGTGGCAGAGCCTGTCCCGATGAATGAACAAGCGCAAGCTCAGGCACTATCGCAATCAGGCTCAGTACCAGAACAAGATGTTCATATTTAACCAATAATTGGCTGTGTTGGGTCAACCATCGGTTCCCATAGAGGAACAGTTAATTCCAGTTGTGCCCGTTATCAGTACTCCACAAATGGTGGAAAGGGTGCCTAGTGTCGGCGGCCATGCCCCACACAGACACCCTTTGTCCATCGATCAGGCACCAGCTCGAAATCGAGCAGAAAGCGGTGGCAGCCACAATCAAGGTACTCATGCGGTAGAAATCCATGAGGAAGGATGTGGGCGAGATAAACGTCGGGCCAGAAAGCACAGTATGGTCGATGAGTCACAGCCGGCCAGTAGGCGGAGTCGAAGAGATGAACATGAACATTCCTATCACTCTCGGTCCCATTACTTTCATCGATCTCGTCAGACCTCACCTCGTCGCGAGTACCACATACGAGCAGACCACCATGAGGCCCTTAGACCACCAAGGGTCCTCCAGCAGCTTAAAACTCAGCAGATCTAGGCACATCCAGCTACTGTAGATCTGCCAGTAGTAATCCCAGTGGCACCATTACCAGCTCAACCTCAGACAATGGCTGAGGTTTTGGCAATTGTGCAAGCTAGAATGGATGGATGGGAGGCTGGTCGACGACCCGATTGGACTGCTCGATCAACAGACGGTAGTCCATTTGCAGACTGGATCGAAAACACACCTCCAGCACAGGGGGCTGTTTTCCCAAATTTTGATAAATACTCGGGAAAAACTCGGGCAGGAGATTGGTTATACTCATTTGAGGCACAAGTCGACCTAGTAACTAGCAATGAAGCCTTAAAAATGAAGGCATTTGCAGGGGCTATCCAGGGTAAAGCCCAGAGCTGGCTGGGACGTTTCCCAAGAGGATCTATTACAGTATGGAAGGATCTGAGGGAGAAGTTTTTAGCGGAATTTGGCTCGGCCAGAGCTCTTCCAAAGAGTCGTTTCGATCTCTGCAAGGTGGTACAGGGAGTCGATGAATCCTCTCACAGTTATGTGGAATGATTCACAAAGGTGCTCGACCAGGTCACGAGCATGACGGAAGGGGAGGTCACACTTTGTTTCCTGAATAACATGCGAAGTGGGGGCCTGAAACAAGAATTGGTAATGCATCCCCTAGCAATTCAGGGTGAGATGCTAGCTCGGGCTCAACTGTTTAGCTCGACAGAAGTTGATCGAATGGGAAAGGGTAAGGAGAAAGCAGAGAGTAGCTCGGTGGCAGCAACAGCTCCTAGCTCGGGCAATAATAGTAATTTTCGCAGAGATCGGAATAGGACTTCTGATCCCAATCAACGATTCAGAGATAAACATTTCACTCCACTGAACACTTCAAGAGAAGAGATCATAATGCAGATCCAGAATAATCTTCCTGCTCCCTATCCCATGAATCCTGATACAACCCAATATCGGGATAACACAATTTTGTGCCTATCACAATGATGTGGGGCATGTCACAGAGGAATGTTTCATCCTCGAAAAGGAAATTCAACGCTTGATCAATCAAGGACATCTTGATAGGTTCAAGCAAGGAAACAACAATGGAAACAATCGTCGTGACCCTCCTGCTCGGGGAGGAAACGGAGGAAACAGGGGAAATGCCCCTCAGATACATGGAGTTGTCAATGTCATTCTGGAGGAAGAACCCAGCTCGACTCAGCTATGAAAACACATCTACTCGTTGTCAAAGGTGATGAATATGCCACCAGTAACTCGCTTTGGCGAGCAGACTATCCACTTCACTCTCAGCGAGCTAGCAAGCACAACCCTTGCTTCCGAGCAGCCTTTGGTTATTTCAGCTCTGATTAACAATTAGCAAGTGCATCGAGTGCTCATAGATATGGGAGCATGTCGGGACGTGCTCTATTACAATTGTTGCAAGGAGATCGGTGTCACTAATGCTCACTTGAAACCCGATTTGGGAACTCTGGAAGGTTTCATGAATCACAAGGTCGATGTCAAGGGCACAGTTGAACTGGAAGTTTACCTAGGTGATGGGGAGCATACGAGACTAGAAGTCATAATTTTCCACATCATCGATCTAAAATCACCATACAATGCCATCATGGGCATCCCTTCCATGGCTTGCTTTTAGATGGTAGCCTCAGTACCCCACCAGCGAGCAAAATTTTATACAGACACTGGCATTGGGATTCTTCACAGCCAACCCCGAGCAATGTGGGAGTATGTTCGGGAAACACAGAAGAAGAAATAGAAAATTGTGATCTCCATTCCCAGTAAAGAAATCATTGCTCCAGAGAAAGCTCCTGCCAGTATAGCAGTAATTTCATAAAAGGAATGCTCGCAACCAAAGGGCATGGAGATTGATAAGCCTAAGGGTGAACAGGAAAAGGCCGTTGAAGAAATGCCAAAGCCTGCTCATCGAAAGTGGGCTAAAGACAAAAAAAATTGAACTGGACACACTGCAGGTTCGTGAGGAGCCAGAATTTCGAGCTGAGAATGAGCTTGAAGAAATCGTCATCAACCCTGCTTTTCCAGAGCAGAAGATCAAAATTAGGACAGCACTTTCCCCTGAGGAGCGAACACGGTTAATCGAGCAGTTAAAATCAAGTCTTGATGTGTTCGCATGGACGGTGGAAGATATGAGGGGCGTAAGAAAGGAGGTAGCCCTTCATCGGCTAAGCGTGGATCCAACATACCGACCAATTCAGCAATGACCTCGGCAATTTTCCACGAAAAAAATTGAAGCCATAAAGATAAAAGTGGAGAAACTATTGAAAGTCGACATCATTGAAGAAATTCATTACCCGTCTTGGCTTGCCAATGTGGTAATGGTAAAAAAGAGCAATGATAAGTGGAGGATGTATGTTGATTTCACAGATCTCAATAAGGCCTGCCCTAAAGACAGCTACCCTCTTCCTCGCATTGATAGGCTGGTCGATGCTATTGCTGGGTGGGTTCGAGATGCTCTGTTTCTTGGATGCGTATTCAGGGTGCCATCAAGTGAAAATGTGCGAGCAAGACAAGGCTTTGACCGTATTTCGGGCAGCTGGCGGTCTCTACTATTATAAAATGATGCCCTTCGGGTTGAAGAACGCTGGGGCTACCTATCAGCGTATGGTGAACAAAGTTTTTGGCCGACAAATTGGCTGAAACATGGAGGCATACATTGATGGCATGGTCATCAAAACGAAAGGGAGAGACCACAGCAAAGACTTGGAGGAAACTTTCGCTAATCTGAGAAAGCACAACATGAAGCTAAACCCGAGCAAATGTGTGTTCGGAGTCTGCATTGATAAATTCTTGGGTTTCATGGTCAACCAAAGGGGAATCGAAACCAATCCAGAAAAGATTCAGGCTCTGCTCGACATGAAGCAACCTAGATGCATTAAGGACGTACAGCGCTTAAATGGGACCATCATTGCCCTTGGTCGTTTTATCTCTCGTTTAGCTGAGCGATGTTTGCCTTTCTTCAAAGTTCTCCGCGGTAACAAGAATTTTGAGTGGAATGGGGAATGTGCAGAAGCATTCAAGCAGCTTAAGATATATCTCGGGGAACCACCTCTGATGAGCAGCCCGAAAACGGGAGAGATTTTATACTTCTACTTGGCTGCCACAGACCAGGCTGTGGCCGCTGCTTTGGTTAGGGAGGAGTCAAATGTCCAAAAACCTGTGTATTATGTGTCTAAAGCTCTCACTCCTGTAAAGAGTCGATATTTTAATATAGAAAAGTTGGCCTACTCTCTTGTCATTGCTGCTCGGAAATTACGAGCCTACTTTTCTGCACATGTGATAATTGTACACATTGACTCACCATTACGAAAAATATTGCACAAGCCTGATTTTTTGGGAAGAATGCTTGGCTGGTCCATCGAGCTCACAGAGTTTCACATCGATTATCAACCAAGAAGGGCAATCAAGGCACAGGCATTGGCAGACTTCCTGGTGGAAACAAGTTTTTCCAACCATGAAGAATTCGTCCCCATCAAAAATTTACCTGACGAACAAGAGAAAACAATTAAGATCATGCCAGCACATTGCTGGGAGTTATTCGTGGATGGTGCGGCGAGCAAAACTAGAAACGGAGCAGGCATCTTACTGGTTACACCCAACCAATCCGATGAGTTCGAAATGGCTCTTCGATTCAAGTTTACAGCCACTAATAATCAGGCCGAGTATGAAGTCATGATCGCCAGACTTGAACTCGCTTTGGACATGGATATTGATTCTGTTACAGTGTACTCGGATTCACAGTTAGTGGTGAACCAAGTACAAGGGGAATATGCAGTCCATAATCCTACCTTGATCAAATACTGTGAATTAGTCAAAGAAATTTTGAAGGATTTCAAGTTCTGGGAAATCATTAGAATCGACCGGTCAGGCAATATGACAGCAGACTACCTTTCCAAGATGGCAGAGGACGAACTCTCCATGTTAAGATCGTCAATTATGATTGATCATCTAGACGCACCTTCTATTGACAAGGAACGGATAATGGACATCGAGCCGGCGAACAGATGTTGGATCGACGAGTACAAGGATTTCATCGAGCAGGGCATTTTGCCAAACGACAAAAATCGAGCAAGAGTTATTCGAAACCAGGTCTGTCGATATTCGGTGGTTGGAGGAGTGTTGTACAAGCGATCAAAGGTGAGGTCGATGCTTCACTGTGTTCGACCAGAAATTAATGACCCAAGAGCTTTTGTTTGAGGTTCATCAGGGAGAATGTGGGGGTCATCCAGGGGCCCGAACCTTGGCACAAAAGATTCTGTTCGCAAGATACTATTGGATCACGTTGAGAAGAGATGCAGCCTTGTATGTGTAGAAATGTGACAAGTGTCAAAGTTTGCAGATATACCTAGACTACCGTCCACCAAACAGACCCTAGTAGTTGCTGCCTAGCCATTCGACATGTGGGGAATCGATCTAATCGGACCTTTTCTTATGGCACGATCTCAGTTCCAGTATGCATTAGTGGCAATTGATTACTTCACCAAATGGATTGAGGTAAAACCATTAGCAACCATCACTATAAATAACATCATCAATTTCGTGCATGACCACATTTGGTGTCATTTTGGATTAACCAGAGCTATTGTTTCTGATCATGGCACACAGTTCTCGGACAAATTTATAGCAGAATGTAACAGGATGTATGTTAAGCATTGGCAGTCTTCAGTTGCATATCCACATGGCAATGGACAAGCAGAAGCCGTGAACAAACAAATCCTGCACGCTCTCAAATGGAATTTGGACGATCGAGCAGGGAAGTGGGCAGATGAGTTACCAGTTGTTTTATGGTCGATCAGGACAACAGTAAGGGGATCAACATGTGAAACACCTTTTGCTCTCACATACGGCTCTGAGGCTGTAATCCCAACAGAAACAGCTTTTCCCAGTTACAGAGTAGCTCACTATAATGAACAGGACAATCAAATTTCCCGGGTAATCGACCTTGACCTTTTCGAAGAACGCAAACTCGAAGCTCGCATCTGAATGGTTAACTACAAGCAAAAAGCTAAAGCTCATCATGATAGGAAGGTTCGGGGAAAAGCATTTCAAGTTGGAGATTGGGTCCTTAGAAAAATCGAAGTTACAGGACAGCGACCAGAACGAGGAAAATTGTCACCTAACTGGGAGGGACCATTTAAGATTACAGGAGTCATTAGAGAAGGTACTTATACCTTACAAAATCAAGAGGGCAAACATTTGAAGCATCCCTGGCATTCTAATCATTTAAAGAAATACTACCATTAATATGGTAGTAATTTGATAGTTGCTTTGTTCTTTTATATTTGCAATAAGTGATTTTGAATGTTCTTGGTCAAAATTACTTAAGTTATTTCTTTGGTGATTGAGACATTTGAAATTATGTCCGTCAAAAATAAAAATACTCTCAAACTACTATAAACATAATTTTCCTCGATAAATCGAGCAAAGTGGGGCCCTGCCCGGTTTGCATTTAGTTTGAATGCCTCGACATGAGAAGGGGGCCAACCCGTTGCCCGATATTATTTGACGCCTTTGTTCGCTATGGCAACAAAGGGAGAAAAATCTCGTTCGAATAAATATCCAGTCTAAATAATTAGTTAATGGTTTAATAAACCCAGGGTCCTGCCCAGTTAACGCGGCCAAACCAACTCTGCCCGATAAATCGAGCAGAAGGCAATTATTTGGATGCCTGCCAAATTAGCAAAAGGGGCCCTGCCCGATAACGCTGTTTGTTGTTTACCTAAGTGTAAAAATAAAAATAAACAAATAACAACAAGCATTCACAACACAGCTATAAACAAAAAGTCTTCATTTCATTATCATCAAAAAATTACATTCGAGGAAACCTATTACAAAAACTATTACAATATGTTAATTTCCTCCTTGCTCAGTGGTTCTTCCCAGCGTTTAAAGCTCGGTGAAGATTTTGTCCATTTCAGATTGCAAGTTGGGAGGAAGAGGAGGAGGTGGTGGTAGCTGAATCACATTTTGACCAAGAGGAGGAGGCAGGTTTGTTTCTACGCCGGCAGAAGGAGCAGCCTGATTCTCTTCGACATCTATTAACACGGGGTCGGCAGGCTGGGGAGCGGGATCCTCATCCTCGTCGTCGTTGGCCTCACGCTCAAAAATGATGCTTATTTGATCAACCACGTTATTGGCCAGCGGAGTTGGAGGGATCCATTCCCGATCATCGCTCTCCCGGTCGTTATTCGCAATGATCCCCAGTTCATCTTCATTGTAGGGGACTAAAGCATGGCTTTTCCGAGCCTCAGCACACCAGGGAGAAGTTGCTCCCCACTGCGCCATCATTTCAGACGTGATGCATGGAAGCCCGCTGCTCGCCAGCATGCGGAGAACATGGTTACACCCTTGAGAATAATATGGTACCAGTTTCGCATTAAACGAGTTGATCGATCTCGACCGTGGCTCTTGAAGTCTTCTGCGGCGTGATCTTGGTGGCAACAACTTCATGCAACTTTGCTGCCCGCCAAGCTCTCGCTTTGGCCGCGACCTGAGCATCCTCGGCCTTTTTTCCTCTCCTCGCTCAAGGTTATCTCTTCCTCGAGCTTCGTCAACTCGACAACTTTGGCAAGGACCTCGTTGTCCTTAGCCAACAAATCCTCCTTGTAGGAGCGGACAGCCTCATCAGATTTCCTCTTCTGCTCAAACAAGGCCCCAGCCTTATCCTTGTATTCGTCTACACGTTTGTGCAGAAGGGTAACCTTGGAGGTGAACTGCAAAGTAACAAAAACACAAATGAGCAGGAAATATACATCGTCAATAACAGTTATCTTCATGAAATAAAGGGCATAACATACCTCGCTGACTAGCAGGCCAATTTCACCGAGCAGGACACTGTTCGGAGTTTCAGCATCATCGCGAATAACATCGGGCTGGATGACCCTCTTTAGAATCCCCTGCCCGCAAACGATGCTCGTGGTTCCAATTTCAAGAATATTGATTCCTTCGAGGGGGGAACGGAAGCAAGCTCGTTCACCAGTGCCTGCATAAACCCTTTTCGGGATACGGGCTTCACAAAGTTGGCTCTCAACCAACTAGGTGTACCACTCTGTAGTGGCTCTTCACACCGAGGAGGAGGAGGTGGCAGCCCTGTGAGAAGAAGCGCTGGAATAATGGGAGAGGGCAAGGGACCAGACCCTACTTGAATTTTTTTTGGGGTTCATCCTCCCCTATCCGTGGTCGGGTGTTCCGACCTCCCACTCGGGAATCAGACACAACTGGTCTCCTTCGAGAAGACTTCTCGGTGGTTGGCACTATTGAGGAAGGAGATTTCGGTTCGGTGGAGGAGCCAAGAGCCCGAGATGATTTCCTGCTCTTTTTAGTAAAAGAAGCCTTGGGTAAAGAGGCAGAAACAGGCTGCTCACGGCCTATCAACTCACCGTGGCGAGCAACAGACCTCGCTTTGAAATCAGTCTTCCGTTGCCTCAAGATATCTTTCACCACTGTCAGGAAAAAAAAAACAAATTAGAAGACATCAAGATATATATTTTTCGAATAATCAGAATAATAAGAGCAAATACCAGCATCATCAAAATCAAACCGAGGAGTACACCCCCCCGCATCGCATAATTCGTGATTCAGGGGAACTTAGGTCATGACAAGTCCCCCAAAAGGATGGGCTGCCTCTGTGTTACGATCAAGGGCTCCACACCTCCACGGGGTGGTACATCCTGGCTAGGCGTAAGATTCGTGCATCCTGCACGATTGTTTTCCAATCAATCAGCCACTGCTGACCTTGCTTGGTCACTCTTAGCGCTCCCCGCAACATTGCCATACACCTTTCTTCCCTAGTGAAGGTGGCATGTCGGTCATAAGTCGAGGCTTCATCTCGTAAGGGGTCGGGCAAATGGCCACAACCGAGTTCCACAACAATAATCCTCTTATCCCTTATCAACTTTGTGGGAAAAGCCGATTAAGCTTGACTC
>CM028381.1:2707676-2802513 GCA_013146195.2 Codonopsis lanceolata
GAAGGGTCCAAGTATAAGAACACAAACAGGATAATTCATGGACCAAATTATTTAGTAAACATATATATATATATATATATATATACACACACACACACACACACACTAAATCAACGGCCTAGATTATGCATATAAGATGATCCAGAATAGTCAACAAATGTTATATAAGTATATATTATATAATAAATAAATAAAAATATATAGATTGGTTCGATTCGATGTCAAAAACCGTAAACCAAATCGAACCGATTGAACGGTTTTCTAATTTTTGAAACAGAAAGCGAATCGTCTTCGACCACACACGAACCAAACTGATTGGTTTGGTTCAGATTGATGGTTCGGTGTTCCGATTTTCATCCCTGGCTGCGAGTATCAAGGGTGATAAGAGTTTTCGTTTGCAGTATGAGTACAAGCTTCGTCATTGTAGGGAATTAATGTGGGGTTATATTATCAGTCATGTTTACAGACAGGGAGAGGAATAGAGTTGTGGATTGCTCAGCAGTCAGTGAACATTTGCAACGTACTTATATGGTTTCATGAGTACTTGGATCAACTACATCCTCTTGGCTCTTGGTGCCTTTCGTAGTGATCTTTTAGATATTTATAGTTTTCGTAAGGTTGATTTTTTTTTTGTTTTAGTAAATGTTAGCTTCCTATGTATTTCCTTATAGAGGGAAGAATAAGTGTTTCTTTGGTGGAGCGTTTTGACAAAAACTATAGTAAAAAAAAACAGCGTTTTCTCTTTAAAAGTGTTTTAATACAGCATTTTAAAACGCTCCAATTTAGAGCTTTTTAAAAATGTATTGCGTTTACAACTATTTTGTTTATAAAAATTACGTTTTAAAATAGTTTTCCAAACATGTTTATAATAAAAAAAATTACGTTTTGAAAATGTTGCGTTTAGAAAAAACTGCGTTTTCAAAACACTGCACCAGACGAGGCCTAAAACTCTTCAATCTTCTCTTATTTGGGTAAGACTAGTTATCTCCTCTTCGTGTTTGTGTTTGTTACTCTATTCGTTCCAAAATTATTGTTTTGTTTGACCCATACATATATTAAGGAAAAACAATTAACTTAATTATTAATATTTATTTCATATGTAATTTATTTTAAAGCACGTGTGTATATGACTCATAATTAAAGTATGATGAGAAAGTAAGAGTTAATTGATAAAAGTGTTATTCTAAAAATGAAAGTTTGAAACAAGATAATTACTTGGAGAGAATGAAAAAATAAAACAAAACAATAATTTTAGTACTGAGGGAATATTTTGTTTTTCTTATTAATAAATATGTTTAGGACAATGCCCATGTTTCCCCAAAAAAACATATAACATATTTTGAGTATTATTTGCATTAGATATCAGACAAATAATTAAACTATACATCACTCTATGGTCGTTGTCGAAGACTTCATCCTTCAATAATTTGAATTAAGACTTGCATCAACCAAAATCTCTTTAAAAATCATGGTTTTACACGATTTAATCATAATCTTGTTCAATGGCAGTGCCCTTGTATCTCAATTTAGGTTAACTAGTTTTTTCATTCGTGCATTAAACACACGTTATATATTTTTTCAATTAAATTATACATAAGTAAAATAAATTGCAAAAACAAAATCATAAGAATAAATATAAGAAAATTACTTAATTAGAAAAGAGTAGGGACGAAGGCGAAGGAGGAGAAATAAGAAGGCTTACGACAGAGGAGAAGGAAGAAGAAGACTGAGGAAGGACATGGTCTGTTTCATTACGATTTTGAACCGTGCGCGATGCAACTAGACTAAGCAGTTAAACTATTGAACCGTTGTGCAAGATTAATGCAATAAAATTGTAGAACCACTATGCAATTAGATTAGGCAGTTATAATATTAAACCGCGGTGCAAAAATTAATGCATAAAATTGATGAACCGTGGTGTAATTAGATTAGACAGTTAAACTATTGAACCGCGGTGTAAAAATTAATGCAATAAATTTGATGAACCACGGTGCAAAAATTAACACAATAAAATTGATAAATCATGGTTCAATAGTCAATGCATCACGATTCATTTCTGTAGCGCATCGCATGCTCATTAAGGGCATCGTAGTTTTTTTTACCTTAAAAGTGTCATTTTCATGTTTGAAAAAAAAAACACGAGACTGTAGTGATTAAAAACTATGAAAAGTGGATTGGCCCGCATTTTTTCCAAAAAATTTCGGGTGGGTTTACTTTGAAAAGTTGTCAATCGCTTTACATCTCGATTTTTTAAAAAAAATCAGAAAGAAACATGTCATGTGCATCGCGATACACAAAAACATGATTGATATCAATTGATGCATCACTTTATCAAATGATGCATCGCAATGCATCAAAAATATATTTTTCTAGTTTGCAAAAAAAATATCAAGATGTAAAATGATTAAATACTTTCCAAATCGAAGTAGTGTGCAATTTTTCCTTAGTACATGGGGCAGGATGCCCCTAGTAGCCTCACAAAGAAAGAGTAGAACTACAATAGTGGTTTACAGCCTAAGAACATTACTAATGCAACCGTTGATTTGATCATACGTGACTGTGGATAATTCACACCCTCAATCATATGAGTCATTTTTTCTCTCTTCATTCACATACAATAAAAATGGATCTCTCCGATGCAAATGTGAATTTAATCTTATGTGACATGCATCTCACCACTAAAATAATATTTGACAAAAAATAAAAAGGAAAAGAAAATAGAACAACAAATATAAAGATTTTTTTTAAAAAAGTAATAATGACTAGCATGTATCTACACCCCCAAGTAGAATGTGAAAGATTGACACTGTTATCCACAATGTGAACAAATTTGGTTGTCACATCATATCCACACTCATCATCCACATTTGCGTTAGAGAGACTTTTAAAAATATATATATATATAAATCTTAGATGAAATCTAAATTCTTTCACATCCACATTAGTATTGAAGATGCTCTAACCATCCCATTTAATCAACATATATGGATATCCATGGTTCTCAATACTTCTCCTACATGTACACTTCCTCCCTAAATTATTGTATTGTTTTCATTTTTCGTTCGTCAAAAGATAAATTCTTATTTATATTTCTTTTTTGGAAAATATTTTACCATTTTTCCTTTTAACTACTCCCTTCTTTCGAGTCAAAGAGTCCATTATACTATTTATGGATACTTCCATTTAAGAGTTCACTTTCAAAAATTGTTGGAATATGCTTCTTGATAAATAACTTATCACCTTGTATATTCTGACTATTTTGATTTACTTGTTCCCATTACCGTGTGTCATAATAAGTGTCTAAAAGGTCTGCGTACCGGTTAGTGTGGCAGCTTGTTTGACAACACATAGGTCTTAGGTTAGGTTGTCCTAATCTAGTCATACCTTCTTAATGATGATTAACAGACCAGCAATTCATGTGCACCAGCTCCAGCAGACTTGCTATTGCATCAAAGATCTTCAGAAGACTCGTCACCAGCAGACTTGTTATGAGCGCAACATAATACCTTGAAGACTCGCCACCAACAAATTTGCTATGGTTTGAATGTTCATACCATAACCAGTAACCAACAGTTCTCTCTTACAGAAGACTGGCTCATCAGGATTGAACATCTCACCAGCAGACGTGGATCTGCACGTGCTACAAAGAGACAAGACTGCAGTAGATCGAAACAAGACAAAATGTTCAAGCTTCTAGTCACTCAAATCTTTATGAAGCCTGACATCCCTAATGCTGCAAAATCTTCTCTCTCATTCACGTGGTCTAGAAAAGTCAAAAGAATATAATTTATTGGACAGACCACTTGACAGTGCATAATGATCCAGACTCACTTTTCAGAGACTTATCAATACAGTCTGACGTGCAACAGTTCAAGGATCTGTAGGACAAAACTTTTATCCAACAGTCAAAGATCTGGTGAACAACATCTTTATCCGATGGTCTTCAATAACGACATTATTTCAAACTAATAGAAAATCCATCTTCATCTCTCAACGATCAAATTGACCCGGGTCTATAAAAGAAATCTTCCCTTTTCTTCAACAATACATATGCAAAGCGAACACTTCGGATCAACAAAGTGATTCGAAGGCACCTGCAACAAGAACCTCTTCGTCAAAGAAGCTGTGAGATCTACAAGAGATCGTCTTCACCAACGCATCTCAGATTTTCACAGAAGATTGCAGCGAGCGTACCGAGACCTTAGCAAAACACTCTCTGTGGATTGCTAGGAACAAAAGCATTGAAGAAGAAGAGAAAGATCAGAAACTTCAATAGACATAGATCGGCGTCTTGGTCAAGAACACAGTTCTTGATTTGAGTTCTTCATCCTTCTTCGAAGAACTTAGCCTTTGACTAGAGCTTCAAGATTTTATTCCTAAAGTTAGAGGTCAAGCCCTTTGATTGATTTGAAGATAGATTTCAGATGGTGCCCAAGGAAGATGAAGAGTTTTATGTGAATATTGCATTCATATCTTCATATTTGTATTCTCATACAAATGTTGTTGATTGTACAATAATCAATCATCATAGAAGATTGAGTGCTCTGCACTCATTCATTCAGATAGTTTTTATCTGAACGACCTTGTAAAGTGTCTTCTCATATCAGTTTCTCATTCTCGTCTCCTATTGCCCTCTTTACTTAAGAATTTGTCTATGGATGATTAAGTAATGATTAAGGTTTGGAATGACGAGGACATAAACTTTACTTAGAGAGTCTAGGTTGATGTATCTGTAATTTATCTTTGAATAAATTCAGAAGTTCTTTCAAATGATTTATCTTTCAGCCTTTACCTCTCTATGAGCTTTCATAAAATGATTTATCCATTGAAAAGCTATTCTCTAATGATTTCCTAAATCTGTATTTGGAAGAAAGATTAAGTGTGATGTTGTTCTGAACATATATTCGTGCAAAACCTCTTAAGACTTCTCTAAATCTAAGCCTTACTATTTCTGCTGCTTAAACTCTTTCAAACAGACTTTTGATTTACTGACAGATCACCAGCAGAGTTCATTACTCGGCTAAGAGCAAGTCTGCCGTTGTATATCACCAGCAGACATGTTCAACGTATTAATTGCCTATGCCATTAAAACCTATACTTTACAAACAAAATAAGAAAAGTTTATAATTGGCATCATAGGCTATTCACCCCCCCTCTAGCCTATTTGAGCATCATTGTCGACCAACAATTGGTATCAGAGCCAAGCTCTCTAAACTATATGCCAGGTCTAACCACCTGAGAGTTTGATTCTTGATTGCTCATTCCAAATGCATGTCAAAAGAAAATTCTTATTTTAAAACCCTTTTGACAAGGATCTCATGCGAAATATTTTGAAAACGTTCTTACATTGAAAAACTATTTTTGTTTTCAAAAATCAATTGAGTTAGACAATTCTTATGATGATTCCCTACTTGAATATGAGAAATTTATTCATATGACATAAGTACACTTCAATTGGCACTATGAATAAAAATTTTCTCAGATGTATAACATTTCGATGGATGCTTCATCTTAAATGAATCCTTGATTCAAATTCTCTTGACATAAGGCTAACAATTGATATCAATCATTCTCGAGAAAAATTTCTTAGTTCAAAATTCTGCAACCTTAAAGTGAAATAATTTTTATTGATTCTTATTTCCTCTCATGAAAAAGGTTAAGAGCCAAAAACTTCATATCATGAAACATTGATTGATCCCTCTGTTATATAACATTTAGTTTCTGAGAACTTGGCATATATTTCAAAGAGTCATTTGCAATCAATTGCTAAGAAATATTAATTAAAGATTTTGTAAGTTGTTGCAATGGAAATCTATTCTTTAGGCAACATCTATCAAGTAATACATACATATTAGCTCAGATTCCAAAAAGGCTCATTTTGAAGAACATCTATCTCGATCCATACATAACTGTCGCTTAAGGTACATCCCATATCTAGTGCTCACTCCTTTCGTTTGTTCTTTTCACTTTTCTCAGCACATAAGATTAAGGGAGAATAAGATATTCAAAATCCAAATTCTCCTACCTACATTTCCTGAATTTTCTCAAAAAACTTTTTTTTGTATCTAGATTTTTCTGGAGCTTTTTAAAGCTCATAAAATGTTGCTAATGATTTTCTTGATTTTCATTCAGGAATACAGATTCTCTCAAGATCAATAAGCACATTTTATTCTCTCTCTAACAACATAAAACATTATGCTTGACTGAATTGTAGGATTCATTTATTTCAGTCACATCTTCTTTTCTCTGGGTTCCGATATATGATTGATCTCTTTGTTTTATCTCTATGATTAATTGATAACCAAGATCATGAATATATCATCACTGCATAGCCTTATATTTGCATGTTTTTTCCTTCTTTGTTTATCCCCGCAAATATAAAGCTTGAGTAACTGCTTATCATACTTATCGCTTATATCCCTTATTTTATCCATTAAGGATGATTTAATTTACTCAACTGGTTTGATATCATTTCTTCAAATTAATCTTTGATCTGTTTTGTATTCATGAACATCAATCATTCATCTTTGACGAACTATTGCACTACTTCATAAGTTCAGGTCTATGTGCTGACTTATAGGAGTTTTCACCTTAGTAGACAATGTGCAACATACAAGGGTATCTTTGCTATTTCTACAAAGGATGAGTTTAAACTTTTCGAAACTAACTATTTCCTAAAGTAAAAGACAATTTCTCAAATTTTCGGTAAAAACAAAAATCTTGAAAAAGTGAAAGTATTTTTGAAATCAAACTCTTTTCTGAAACGTTTTCATGAAAAGTCACTTTTGACAAGATCGTTCAGAAAAAGATGTTTTGTCATATTGAAAACTTTTTACCTTCTCAAGAAAGTTGTTTTGTCTTTTCAAAAAAATTTTTAGCTTTCCAAGGAAAAACTTTACCGGATATCTAGAAATTAAAACCATCTCTCACACTACCGTATAGAACTTTAATGAGAATGGTTAAAAGGACTTTTCGATTTTAATGAATTCATCTCATTAACCGGTCCTTCGTCGTTCCTCAGCAAGTATTTATAGAGACATTCCTTCCCTCATCTCTATCATTCGCAAACGACTTCCCAAACACTGTGATAGACACTGATACTGTTGGTCCGCAATAAAGCTCGAATAGGCTAGAGGGGGGTGAATAGCCTATGATACCACATTAAAACTTTTATTTTGGATATGCATTAAGTATAGATTTTAGTGGTAAAGACGATTAACTTATAGAGCATGTCTACTGTTAGTTTAGAACAGAACAGGACAGAACAACAGACTTGCTCTCAGTAGAGTTATGAACTCTGCTAGTGAATCGTCTATATAACAAAAGCCTGTTTAAAAAGAATTTATACAGCGGAAATATTTAGGCTTAAGTTTTAAGAAGTTTTAAGTAGCTATACACGATTAAATGATCAGAACAACAACATACTTAATCCTTCTTCCAAAATGCAGGTTTTAGGAAATCATTGAGTAGGCCTTTTCAAAAGATAAAACAGTTTGTGAAAAGCACATAGAGAGATAAAGATTGGAAGATGAATAATTCAAAGAACATCTGAATTTATTCAAAGATAAATTACAGATTACATCAACCTAGACTCTCTATGAAAATTTATGTTCTCATCTTCATCAATCCCCTATTCTTGTACTTAATCGTTTATAGACAAACTCTTAAGTACAAAGGACAATATGAGACCAGATGAGAAACAGTGACGAGAAGACACTAAGGTTATTCGTTCAGATAATAAATATATGAACGAATGAGTGCAGAGCACTCGACCTCCTAAGATGATTGATTATTACACAATCAACAACATTTGTATCAAAATACAAATCTGAAGATATGAATGTAATAAGTACAAACAGCTTTTCATCTTCCTTAGGCAACATCTGGGTTGATCTTCAAATTGATCAACGACTTGACCTTTAGCTTTAGATATGGGTTTATGAAGCTTCAGCTAAAGGCTGAGTTCTTCAAAGAAAGATGAAGAACTCAAATCAAGAACTGGGTTCTTGACCAAGACGAGAATCTTGATTGTAGACGATCTCTGATATCTCTTCTCTTCTTCACAGAGATTCTTCCTAGCAAATCACAGAGGATGAGATGCTAAGGTCTGGGTAGGGTCACTGCAACTAGGATGCAGAGATCTGAGATACGTTGGTGAAGACAATCTCGTTGTTGATCTCTTTTCTTCTTCAAAGATCTTGATGCAGATACAAAGACTATGGTTGTCTCTATTTTCGTTGTCTCACCATCGTCTTTTTAAGAGTAGAAGAGATATCCTTTTATATTGGTTGATCGTTGTCAAGATGATCGTTGAGATTTTGAAGATATACTTTCTATCTGTTAGAGATGTTGAATGTTGAAATCCGCTGGATAGAGATGTGTTGTTCAGCTGGACCTTTGACTGATAGATAAAGTCTTTGTTTTTAAGGTCCTGAACTGGTTGCCTGTCAGACCGTCATTGATGGGTTCCTGAAAAGTAAGTTTGACATTTGATGCATTGTCTGAGTGATCTGTCCAATAAAGTGAATTCTTTTTACAGATCTCAGGAGAGAGAAAAGATCTTGCAGTATCAACGATGTCAGGCTTCACGAGGATTTGAATGGCTCTTGAATCCTGAATACATTTGTCTTTTGTCTTGATCTGCTGCAGTCTTGACCTCTTTGAAGCACGTGCAGAATAAAGTCTGCTGGTCTGATGTTCAAGGGTGAGTCTATCTTGAGAGAAAAACTGCTGCTTGTTGATGTGAACATTCAAACCGTGATCTGGGTGAGTCTTCAAGGTGTCTTCGAGATGCACTTGACAAGTTTGTCAGTGAGGAATCCTTTGAGACTTTGTCGCAGAAGACGCCTGGCGATGGCGAGTCTTCGTGGTGTCCTTTAGTGCATTCAACAAGTCTGGCTGGCCGGTGACGAAGTTTTGTGAAGAACCTTGAGACTCCAAAGAAGTCTGTGCTTTGTGCATATGAGGTGCCTGCTCAATCATCTATAAGGAGGTTAGGACTAGACTAGGACGACCTAATCTTAGACCTATGTGTTGTCAAACAAACTGCCACACTAATCAACACGCAGACCTCTTAGCCACTTATTATGACACACTGTAATGGGAACAAGCAAATCAAAATATTAGGGATATGCAACAAGATAATTTGATTATCAAGAAGCATATTCCAACGGATACATTATTCCTTCCTCTCAAAATGTTACTTATGAGTATTCTTAGTTTTAGATCAAGTTTCTCTCTCAACAACTTGGTATTACCTTTCCTATCCGCCGAAAGTTGTTTGGTTAGCTTTGAGGATTCCTCTTGTATGAAGATTCACCTCAACAACCATTTAGCATGCCTCTCCTAGATTCATGTGATCGTGCTCATGTCAGCTGCCCCTTTTTAGCAATGTAGACTTTCTACATATTCTTTCGCTAACATGATTCTCCCAAGAAATCAGCATAATTCACAGCAGCTGACTTTCGAAAGGTAGTCATGATTGCTTGTGAAGGTCACCTGAGCTTAAGAGCTAGCTAAAGGGAGAAGGAAGAGCAGGCGACATGATCACATATCTGCACCTCTTACAGTGTAAAGATCCCACTTGGCTGCCCCTTTCTAATTTAAACACTTAATCCCGAACCTATATTCTATTTGCCAATCGGTTTAAACAGATCTGGGTCCATGGTCTTCATAGACATCTCCTTGTAACATTTTTATCTTTAGAATTGTATCAGATGCTTAGATTAGTTGTTTACTAGGAAGTAGTTAAGTCACCAGAAGTTGTATTGAATCTTGTAATCATTTGATCCTCGTTGTAATCTATTATATTTTGATCTAAATGATAACTTGTTCAAGACAACTTTACTTCATGTCTATCTGCTTTTGTATGTATATTCTTTGATAGCATGAAATATTATGTTTGCTTATGGATTTAGTACTTGTACTTTACATTATATCTTCTGTTCTGAATCCACAACAGCAAACATAACTCTATTGTTAACCCAACAACAAACCAATCCTTAAACATTAGTAATCTTATTTGACATTATATAATTCTGATGAGAAGAAAACCAGGATCTATCTTTTTAAATAATTGTCTTATGAATTCGATCTATTCCTACAGATCTGATTTAGAGAGCACACAAGACATTAATTTTTCATCAAAAACTTATAGTGCTCAAAAGACTAAGTTGATTCTTATTATAATGACAATCTTTCGATCTCATCTGGTATCAACTGCTGTCATTATAACTAGATCAACTGGTATCTTGAAAACTGATTTTAACTCAGTTGAATAGAACCTTATTTTGCTTCAAAATGCCTAGAGTACTGGTAGAAATCTCACCAGAAGAAACATTGTTGGAATATGAATTAATATGATTTTGGATTTCTTCAGAAAGGACTGCTTCCTATGCAACTCCTTTTTCGGGAATGTAAGATCTCACCTCAACCCATGATGTTCTGGTGAATCTTCATTCTCTCCAAAAATTTGGTCTCAAATGCTTCACAACAGTAGACTTCATATCTGTTGTTGGAATGATGACCTTTTGAGGAACGAGCGGCATCCACTATAATATTACATGACTGTTGTATCCTCTCATCAAGACAACTCTGCTTTAAATTCTCTTTCATTCTCTTGTCTTGATCAGATGACTTCCTTACCCTAAGGATAGTCATCATCTTATAGCTGTTGACTAAGAAGTGAAATACGTTCCTTCAACCTCGTACTTCTAGCCAAATTAAGAATGAGTTACTTACTTCTTTGTAATACAAGTGCTCTGACTAAAATGACTCTTATCTTCCATTTCGCCTTGTGAGGTTCCCAGGGTGCGACCCGCGCGCCCTTGGATAGGGGTGCGCGTACGTGCGGATGCGGGATACCACTGCTCTCGTTCCACCCTCCCTTGTTTAGGGGAAGACGAAATCAAAAGTGTGAGAGGAGTGCTGTCTATGTTAGCACGTTTGAATGTGCCTCAGTTGCCTTTAGTGGATTTTATATCCAATATGGGAACTTATGGTTTCCCGCATCAAGTTATCCCTTTTTTAGGGGATTCCAGGATATGGGAATGCATTACCCTTTCATTCCCATTTTCCCTTTTCTAGGGGAAAACGGAAAAGTGCAAAAAAGGATATTGCGACGCCCCCACTATGAATTTTATTAAAAATAGCCTTATGGCCCATTCAGATTACTATGGGAGCTTTGGGTTTCCCGCATCAAGTTATCCCTTTTTTAGGGGATACCAGGATATGAGAATACATCACCATTCCATTCACATTTCTCCCTTTTTTAGGGGAGAACGGGAAAGTGCAAAGAAGCAGTGTTGCGAGGCCCCACTGAATCTGAAAGTTTTAGAGTCGCCATCTTTATTTTAAGGCAAATAAAGCAAAACCAAAGAAAAGAAAAATAAGCCAGAGAAAAATAAAACGGGTTCGGAGGCTAAGTTACGAGTTGGGAAGGTGCTAGGCACCCAACTCGCCCTTTTGGTCTCAAAAATGGTTTTTGGCTGAAGTATGCTTATTGTTATATTTATCTCGCAAATAAATAAAGTATTAAAAGACATGAAATTAAAACAGATACATCAGTGGCTACATTATTTACAGACTTGCAGCCATTTCCTTACAATAATTACAGACATATTTAAGAATATTTGGCCATTATAACGGCTCTTTTACATAATATTTCCTACTCTAATCCGGACAACACAACGGCTTATATTGGCTACATTGCGCCGGATTTAAATAACAACTTTTAAAAAAATAATAAAAAGACGGAAAAGTAAATAAATAAAATAAACAACGCTCTTAAAAGCTTTACCTTTTAGAACGGTAGTGTGCTCGCTCTGTCCTTTAGGGAGATGGAGTCTTTTTTTGTTGTTTGTTGTGTGGTTGTTGTTTTGATTTGGGCAGAGTGACTGCTTATTTCAGAGACTTTGGGCTTGTCAACTCGGGCAGAGTGACAGCTTATTTTGGTAGGTTTTGGCCTTTTTGGTTGGGCGGAACCACGGCTTAGTTTTTTGACTTTTCAGCTCGTTACTCGGGTAGAGTAACGGCTTACTTTGGGATTTTTGGGCCGGGGAAGTGAGGTGGATACCTAACAACTAGGCTAGGGATCACTTATAACCTATAGGTATTTATTTTGGCGGAGTTTGGAGACTTTAGGGGCTTCCACTCACCTATCCCGCACCTCTCGTACTAATATTTATCGAAGGAAACGACAGAGCTTCGTTGCGATTCTTGATCGCGGAAAATGAGCAACTGAAATGAGGAGGCCGAGGCTTCTATTTATAGCTGAGAAACAGGATCCATCGGGCATTCTTCAATTTGTTCAGCCTGCTTCAATGAGTTGTACTGTGAGCATCAAGCCTTGTACCATTTCATTCTCTGAGAGAGCTACAGTAACTCTCATGGTGCGGCCAAGACATCTCTTGGTGCGGCATCAAGAGGCCTTGGTGCGGCACCATGGGCACTATTTGACTTTGATTTTTTGCACTTTCACCCCCTGCAGTTCACTGTTTCGCGCATCCTGCTTTTCCTTTCGCATTTTTAACTCATGTAACTTGACATTTGTTAAGTTTTGACAGTTCTTGATATTTTATGTCAGTCACATACCAGGGGTACGAAATTGGGGTGTCTACACGCCTCTAATGCTCTTCTCATTTAATTGAGATTCTATTGAGGAGGAGCAAAGTCATCAGTTAATCCTGCCGATGAAGTTTATGGTTTATCCTTCCAGAAGCCAAGGCACCCATAAGGATAATTTGTTGAAATATTATTCACTCAATTGGTATAAGCAGACCTCATTGTCTGCTGTGTCATCATTATTCAAATTTGTGCTTTCTAGAGTGGAGATCTTTGAAAAACTTGTCATATGACGGAATATTTTTAATCACATTGAGCAAAGAAAGATTAATATTCACTTTAGACAACATATTATAAATCTTCGTAAATTGTTTATCAATTTTGTTTTTCATCAACCTATCAGGGAATGGTATTGGTGGAACATATGGTGGAGGAGCAACATATTGATCCTCAAGAGGTTTTGCGTTTTGTTCTTTTTCTTTCTCTTGAATTTCTATTTCTTTATCTACCTCTTTATCTTTATCTTTTTCTTGGATATCTTCACCAGAATTATCTACATTATCATGAACATCAACAGAATGAGTAGGATCACTTACCTCTTCTTCAATGACTTTACCACTACGCAGAGTAGTGATAGATTTTGCTTGTTCTGTTCGACTAGGAACTTCCCTTCTTCTCTTCCTTGTAAAGCTTGAGCTATGTCTTTTTTCAAGTTGTCTATGGTTTCCAATAATTGCCTGTTGAAAACAGTCTGCCTACTTTCAAACTAGTTAGTTTTTGCTTCTTCAATTTGCAACTGTTCTTGCGTAGGAAATTGTTGAGGCTGCAAAGGTTTATTTCCTCTCCATGAAAATTGGGATGATTCCTCCAAGCTAGATTGTATGTGTTGGAATACGGGTCATTCCTTTGTCTTGAAGGGTATACATTCATAGCATTTACCTGTTCAGGATACATAGAACTAGATGGGCAAAAATTAGTAGTATGAGAGTTTAATCCAAATAGCACACACTTCTTGAATTTGAGATCTATTTTGTAATATGGCTTCCATTTGTGCCTTCAACTGTTCTATTTGTGCTTGAGTATCTGAATTATCTTGAACTTGGTACAAATTTCTATTTTTACCTCTAGCAATTTTATGTTGAGAATTTGCACTTAGCATCTCAGATAAATTTTCCAATTCAGCTGGTGTCATTCTTCTAATGGAACCACCGGCTGCACTATCAACCATAGTTTGAAAAGCAGAAGAAAGAACATGATAAAATTGAGTCACTAACACATCTTGAGATATATTATGATGAGGACACATGATAAGTAACTTTTTAAATCTATCTCATGCTTTATGGAATGTTTCTCCTGGCTCAGTTTGAAAAGCTATAATTTACTTTCTATAATCAGTTAGAGATGCATGCTGATAAAATTTTCCCATAAACAAATCATATAATTGAGTCCATGTATAAACACTCATTGGTTTTAAGTTCATAAACCATCTTTTTGCATTATGGTAGCAAGGGTCGAACCAAAGAAACAAAAAGTATTGGATAGCAAGTAAACCGATAACAATTAAACTAATGGAGGTTTTTATTTATTTAATCTAATTTATTCTAAAGAAAGCATGAAATCAAATTAACAGTTTAAAGCAGTAATCACAGATATGAAGATTTTATGGTGGAGGGAAATCTAGGAACGTGGATTCACTTGTGTCTATTCATTGCTCTTTTGATTAAAGTATCAATCGATTTAATCTTGGGTTCGTTCACTAAAGATTGGTATAGATTGTCATATTATAATTCAGTCTCCATCCTAAATAATTCATCAAATCTATACCCTTAAGAACTAGAGCATATGGATTTCCTATATGTCACTTAGGAACATATATATGAACATGACCCTAACTTATCACTCTCGTGCATCGATAAGGTCAATTTATCACAATGGTGAGCCAGTGTACGACAAATGCATATGGTCGTGCAGTTATCTGCACCTTTTGGTATTTATTACTTGCGATTCCATTCATTTGGTCAAAGCTAGACAGTAAAGAGGTTGATAAACATTGTGATCAACAATATTTGATTGAATAAAAATATACTAAGCAATTGATTCGATACGAATTACCTCCCAATTCCTAGATTAATGAGCGGTTAGTTCATCCTTGAAGATGAACATATCATTGGAATGAAACAATACATGAACGATCTTCTGACTACAAATACAAATACTAAAAACAACGTATTACACACTAAAATCGGTGTAAAAATTGTCTTTGACTTTTGGCTATATGACTTGTATTTATACTAATGCGTTCATGGGAAGGAGATACAATTAGGGTTAAACTTCATATGGCAGATTCGGAAGGGCTTGCGGGGGCAAAGTGAAAAGAGAATGCGGCTGCAAGGCCTTGACTCCAAAACGACTGACATGCTGGAGACCTTGCAGGGGCTGATGTGCGAAAAAACGCAACTCGGGCAAGATTACCGGGTCGTATCAAGTAATAAAGTGTACCTAAGTACGAGTTATCGATCCCACAAGGAATGCATGAAATTCTCACTCCAACTAAGTACCATAATTAGGCTAACTAATTATATTTGAGCGAAAAGAAAATGAATTAAAATCTAAAAATATAAACAATATAGAAAGCAATTAAATCTAAACTAACGTGGAGGTGGTTTGGCAACAACAAATCAAGATGAAAATATAGGATTGCATTATTTCTAGTTTAGCCGGTCTTTAATTTAATCCTCTTTTTACTTTTCTTTAACTCAAGTCTTGGTAGTCAGACGCACTATAATATTCGCTACAGGCTCTCGCAACGTATAGCAAATCGAGCTACAACTCCTAGCCACGGGCTTTCGCTTCTTATAACATAGGAGAAAATAGCAGTATGTCAAACCAAACACCCAATGACTATCTACGCACGATCTTCTCTCGGTCTCACATAACACAAACAATTATTGTGATTTTCGGAATTAATAGGACGGGCTCTCGCATCTTATCCTATAATTCTAATGATCATCTAATGGTTCACTACGCCATTAAAAGCATGAAGAACACACAATAATAACCAAGCGCATGAGTAATACTTTGCAAAAAGAAACTCTCTTTATTTTTCTACAAATCATGTTGGTAGCCGAGACAACAAAATTAGTTAACTACGGGCTCTCGCATCTTATAGTCAACCCTAACCTCCCCGACCTCGCGAATGGCTAAGGTGGTTCGATCGCGTGTTAAATCTAGTCTCATGATGGCTATCAGTGTGTGTCACAAAACACCAACTATTAAATTGATTGATCTGAAATATAAAGGTAGCTCTCGCTGATCCTAAATATTTCTAAAATCATTTAATTATTGGCCAAATAATTAAAAGCATTAATTTCACAAAATAATAACCAACATGAATGTGTAGTAAATAAAGAGATAAATTAAATTAAAACACTACATTTAACATAGAAAAATAATTACATTCCATAAATATTTGAAGCATAAACCAATTCTTCATTTACAAAATTAATCAACCCAAGAAATTACACAACTATCAAAAATAGAGATAGGAAGAATTAAACCGAGCAAATCACGTTCAGGGGTTGAAATCAATTGTAGATGCTTCGTTGGCTCTTGATTTGAAGCTCCAAACCTTCAATGATGATCAAGCATCGGAGATTTGGTGTGAAAATGGTGGAAATGGGGGTTGGTGCCCCATTTAGGGCTAATGCCCGTAAATGGGGGCTTGTAAGAAAAATTGAAGGCTGATGAAATATTAAAAGGAAGAAGGCACAAAGAGGGGAAGGGCTGAGGGGCATTTTAGGCAGCATAAAGGAAAGATAGGGGCTAAAATGGGAAGGAAAAATGAGGCTGGGCACGGCTTGGATCAGGGCAGACCCAGGCAGGAGCTCGCGGGTCAACCCAGGAGAAAATGGGTCGCGGTTGAGAGAGGAAGTGGCCTGGATGGTGGGCGGTTGGGGCATAAATGGACCGGGTGGACTTGGGTCCACTAAAGGACACGCGGGTCAGGCCTTGAGGAGGGAGTGACCAGACGCTGCCACGTGGCGCCATAGGCTGAGCGACAACGCGCCAAGGACTTTCTGAATAGGTGGCGGCCTCCCCTTCAATTTTAAATATTGCTCTAGTGCCCCTGAAGTTCTGATTGTTAGCACCGCCTTCCAGCCCTTCCCAGGCTTTGCACAATGGTCCTTTGTTAGCTCTGTCAGCCTCCGTTAGCCTCCTTTTGCCTTGGAATCTTGACGGACTTAACGGGCATTGACCAAATAATTTCTAATTCAACTTTTAAGCTTGGAATTATCTCGAACGTTGTGCTAAACATCATATAATTGCTTGATTATGCATGGAAACCTACATTAAGTACAAATACACAAATAATAATATTTACAAAGCATAATTAACTCAAAAATAACACAAAATAGAAGAAAATTTCTGGGAAAATTCGTGGAAATCTTGGGCTCATCAGGGGCAAGGTCTTCTACCCTTGCGTCCGCAAGGGGTTTCCTTCTTCAATTCAATCTTCTTTCCATGATTTCCACTTTGCACCTTTCCTTGAAATCTTCATTAAAAGCCTTGTAGATCCTTTAATTTCACTTAAAACCCTGAAACTCACAATAAAACTCAAAAACACATATTAGTAGCAAAAAGCCTCATGGAATTGCTATTTCTAAGTTATAAAAGTACCCAATAGATGCGTATAAAACCCATTTACCAGTTACCCTTGTTCGAGATTGTTGGTGTCACGTCGACAAATATGACATTTTTTGTTAGAGCTGCCTATATGGGGTCGGAGTTGCAAGATAACTACATTGGGCGCTTGATATCTTGAAAGCTTTGATGAAGCAATCCTCTTTGCCAACTGTAATAGTAACTGACAGAGATCTTACGTTAATGAATGCAATTGAGGTAATTTTTCCTACCTCCCAACACTTCATTTGTCGATGACGTATCAACAAAAACATCCTTGTGAATTGTAAGAAATACTTTCACACGAAAGTGCAATAGGATCAATTTACCCTCTGTTGAAATTTATTGGTGGATGCAAAAAAATGAGCAAATATACGAAGAATACCTAAAGAGATTTCAGATGGATTTTATTGATTATCCCGCTGCGGTTGAGTACGCCATGAAGCAATGGATACGGCCGTACAAGGAAAGATTTGTGTCGGTTTGGACGAATAATGTAATGCACTTCGACAACAACACAACAAGCAGTTATTTAAATGCTTTCAACATTTCATTGTTTTCTATAAATTTTGTCACGCAATACAAATGTTAATTGTATCTTATTTCAGGATGGAGAGTCAACATGCAGCTTTGAAAAGACAGTTTAAATCAAGTCAAGGTGATTGTGAGACATGTTGGAGACAGTTGCACACTCTGATTGAGACATCTCACATTGCAATCAAGGCGTCATTCACGAAGAGCCTTACAGTGGTTCTTCCGAAATACAGATCGGTTATATTTCAACACCTTTAAGGTTTTGTGTCTATTTATGCATTGAGTCTGATATACAATGAGATGACCAATATACTTGAAGATGGTTATATAGTCTCGTTGTTGTGTGGTTGTGTACTTCGAATAACATGCGGGCTGCCTTGTCGTCATGAGATTGCTGAGTATATGTGAAATGACTGTCCAATTCCCCTTGACCAGGTAGATTCATTTTTGACGAAATTAGATATGTTACCTACTCCTAAGAATGTTGAAGTTTTAGTGAAACTGGATATGGACAATCGATTCAATAACACGTATGATGAGATTCGTGAATATTATGAGAACGCTCCTGAGTCTGAAAAGTTGTTAATTATTAAAAGAATAATTGAAGTGAAAGAGGCGAGAACGAACTCATTGATTGTTCCACAAGATGACGCTCGCACTCGTGGTCTTCCGAAACCTGCGAAGGTAGAAAAAGATAAATCAACCAAGCGTGATCTGAGTTTGTTTGAGCATGTGGAGTCGATGATAGATAGTTGTTCCCCTTGTGATCAAAGATTGCTATACGAGGTTGGTCTATCGCAGCAACCTCCCACGTTCATTACAGTTCCCCAGCTTAAGGAAAAGATTCTAGTATTAATCTTCTTTTATTTTAAGGATTGCTATACGAGGTTTGCTATATATATATGATCTGTTTTAACTTTCAATAGGTTGTGCGACCACGTACAAGGGCCGGGAAAACTAGTGGTAATTACGTTCAGCAATTCTCGAAAGAATTTCGACCTTTCATATTGGGCACAACGAATATCATTGGTGACGGTCATTGTGGTTTTCGTGTCGTAGCCGGGTTTATGTATAGAAGTGAGAAGTAATGCATGGAGTAGGGTTCGAGCAGACTTGTCGATGAAGTTGATGTCAAACCAAGAGTTGTACACACGTGTCTTTATTAAATGTAATCGTGTTACTAAAGTGAACGCGAGTCTCCAATGCAATGACATTAGTGCTGCCAAGGCATATTGGTTTGATACAAATGATATGGGTCATTTGGTGGCATCGAATTACAACATGACTTTCATGGTATTAGATAAAAAAACATTACTTCACTTACTTACCACCGCACTCCCAAATGATCTACATATTATTTGTATCGGAAGAGTAAACGGTGATCACTTTATTCAGGTTTGATCACTTTTGATTGCTTTACTTCACTTATTTACAATTGGTTGACATATTGTTTAGTTTAAATTATTTATTGACATCATTTCAATTTATTTGTAGTTTTTTTTACGTGATGGTTACCCTTTAGCAGCTGTGCCATGGGTCTGGGACCAGAATTGCTCGTCATCTGCTAATGCGTAGAAATTACTTTATATTAATGGACAACTTTCATATAGTGAATCTGTAGTGTGACGACCCGACCCGGACCTCAATATGAGATCCCAATGTCGTGCCATCAGAACACACAATTAACAAGCAAAGGGTAAGGCTATAACAGCGATACGCCAACGACTCAACAAATGCGGAAGCGAATAACATAATGGAACCCGAGCTAACAAGCTTCGAAATACAAAACCACCTAAGAGATAGTAAATCTCTCGACCAAAAAATTCAAAGCACGTGACGCAACATTGGACACGTACAACAAAAAAACCTGTTACAATTTATAAACAATAATATATCCAAGTCATCGGCGACGTTACAGCCAAAACCCAACATTAAACTAAGTCTACAACTCTAGTTTACACACTCCACGGCTAAACATGCCGGAGTACAACATAAACAACAATATAATACATACTTGAGATGGGATAAATATGTACTTAAATAAACATGGCTTGACTAACATTTGTCGGCTCACAAAAGACCAAGTACTAATAATTTAGAAGTACAAGTACCAATAAATACCACAAGCTTTACTACCCATAGTGAAGTCTATATAACTTCACTTCCCAAACGTCCTTTCCAAAAACCAAAGCTACAAAATATTAATAGTAGCAACCTTCACAAGAACCACATGTTCTATCGTATACTCGGTGGATTCCTTCGAATCACTAGCTCGGCTCGAATCTAAGGAAAACAAAGTAAACAGAGTAAGTCATAAAGACTTAGTAAGCTACTAAAGATGCAATGTCATGGCATGACATTATGCTTAAATAAAGCATGTACATCTCATGTCATACTCATAATATGTCATTTCATGGTATAATCCTCAATATAAACCAAATTCCATCAATCGACACATAGAACATAATTCTACATAAACTATTATAAAGTAATCCATATCAAATAGAGTATGATTCTCAATTCCAATATGTGTAGCATGTTATTTCCACATATTAACCTATCATCAAACCACCAACCACATAACCCAATTATACCATGAGTCTCATAACTCATCATTTAACATAACTCATATAATAATTCTTATATGAAAGACTATTGTTTTCATTCTAATCATGGATAACATGTTATATTTTTAGTATAACATCATTTCATAAAAATCATCATTTCATTAGCATGTTATATTTCTATTATAACATTTCATCAAGTAATCATCATCTCATGTAAATCATATCATTAACCATGTAGAACAACAATTCATATAAGTGCTCGTATAATAAACCACATAAGAAAGAAGATGATTCCTTTTCCACATCCTCCGTGTAGCTCCTGAAAAACATGTACAACCATATGTGTCCTCGATATCCCTTTTCGTGGTATCGACGTCCCCGAGACAATAACCCGCTCGAGTTCCATAGCTATCAAAGGTAGGTGTACTACTCTAGCAATGATCAGCTACATCTCCACCGTGGCCATCGACGGAGGGGTGTGTGCAACCCGTCACGGCAATCCATTGCGATCACGAATCCCACAATTCGTGAAAACGATGCATCGTCTCGCCAAAGACTCAAACCAAAATAACGCCAGCTGGACTCAAACACAAGCACAGATAATATATACTCGCATGCTCAACCAAAGGAAAAGTACAACACAACGCACTAATCCAATCAAGTAGATATTTACTTTTAAATCACATAGTTATGCATTTCTATGCTAACTAACACATAAACACATTAGAACAATAATATCAAGTCTCTAATACCCAAGTGTTCTTCATACACTTGAAAACGCTCGGAGGCTTAACCTTCATTAAAACTACCCCAAATTTCGTAGGGTCTTAATATGTGATTCACTATATTCATATTAGTCCCATAATCGACTATGTTTAGTCATTTCTACTCTTTCCAAATCCGAAGGCGTAGAAGCTATTTGCATCATAACCTTCTTATTATTCATTAGCTAATAATCATAACTAATTAAATTCTCAAGGCTAACAACATTGTGTAACCCAACATAATCCTTACCTTCCTAACAAATCTCCAAAACATGATTCATAGATCAACATTATTTAATTAGAGTCAATCATCACATTTCAAGCATTTATCTCAAGATAGGATTTTATCTAGCATTCTTTCACCCAAAATAGACATTTATCTAACCAAAATGTAAATTTATAACCAAGATGTAAATTCATCTAGCATGCTCATAACCAAGATGTAAATTCATCTAGCATGCTCACAACCTTAAATTCATGAATTAGAGTTGAACAACATACTCTTATATACATGAAAGTCAACTCAATCCATGAAAATCAAACATTGCATTTTAATCATGCAATCCATAGTGATAATTCATTTTTTCATGCTCACAACCAAAAATAGTGGTTCTCCAAGCATACTTCCAACCTTAAACATATATCCATATGTGATTCCAATAATTCATAAATAACCAATAGGAACCCCAAAAATCATTCATATCACCAATAACACCATTTACTACATAGGCATCACGTCAAACCCTAGGTTTCTAGGAAATTATACAACCATCATTCTCCAAGTTCAAACTTACAAAATGAAGCTTAATAATATACTTCATTAAACATAAAAAGCATCATATTCATGCTTCTAACAAGTTCACTCCTCAAAAACTCAAAATAAAATCACACAAGCATATATGTGTACTCATTGATCTCAAATAGCAAGCCCTTTGTTTTCCTTAGGGTCAATGAGCACAAAATCCATAAGAGGAGGATTATAGTAGCTTACCTACCTTGAATGAAAACTCCAAAGAATCAAAATCGGATCGGGGAAGTTGTTCTTTTCGTCGAGGGCTTCAAGAATCCGAAGTTTGAAGGCAATCCAATGGTTGGAACTTCATGGATTGGAGGAAGAAGAGCTAGGTCTCAAAGCCCCCATGGACTCCCATTCTCTCTCCCTCTCTCATACGTTTAAGAAGAAGGGGAAAGAATGAGGGAATTGTTGCAATTTACAAAGGGGTTTGTGTTGAATCTTGCATTAAAATAAAATTTGCTTAAAATCATTCCACTTGTTATTAGCCAAAAGGTTTAAGTTATTTGGTCAGCTAGTTATCTAAATTCTTTGTCAGTTACGTGTTTTAGCTGACCATAACGAGTGTCAGCTAGTTTTCCTTATTTACTCGAACATTTACTTGTACTGACATCTTCTCTTTTTATGTCTTTGGTAGATATCTTGTAAGAAATCTTTCCAACAGGATCTCTGTGATCTTGTGAAGATACGTATACTCTGCCAAACACATTTTCAAATTCAAATGTGTTCCTAACGGGTTACTCCTCAAAAACATCTATAAATACCCAGGAATCATTTGATCAAACAACAGAAGTCTGAAGCTATATACTCTAAAAAGAAATTCTCTTTGTGCCTTAGTCTTCTTGAAAAACTTTAGCTAGATACTCTACTTTGTTTATTTCTTTCTAGTTATTGTTTAGGCAAACACTGAGTGATCCATTTCATAACTTTTAGAAATCAGTCAGTTTGTCTCACGAGTTTGATTGTTACTCAATCATTCTCCATAAACACTGGTCTTTTTGTTGTACACTGATCCATTAGAGATCACTTAGATTTTTAATAAAATTAGTGCACTTCAAAAATCCAAGTCGACCAACTTGGTACGTGGGCGAGCGCTTTCGTGAACCACTTCAATTGACCTGTCATTTACTTTATCTGCTCTTACAAACTGAACTAACACTTAAAAAGTTTTCAACTGCTTAAGTGTCAGCCAGTTACTTACATAATTGTTTACTTAGCTGTTCTGATAAATTGTTTTTCAGTTTCTTCTTTGTATTCAGTGATCTATCTTAAAAGCCAATTTCTTTGAAAACTGTTGTGTCAGCTAGCTGACCAACTTTCATCAGCTTGAGTTATTCTAAAAGCTTCAGCCAGCTGACCAATATCAGCTGAGTGACAAAAATCAATTTTTCGCTGCCAACTTTAAAAGTTTTACAAGTCAACCCTCTAAGTTTTTAAAAGGCTATTCACCCCCTCTCTAGCCTTGTTTGTTGCCAACTGGACTTACAGTTTGTGTATTTATACCCCCACAAATAAAGAGGGCACAATAGGAAATTTCATTGTACAATTAGTGAAGATTAGAAGTAATCAACCACTAATTCAATCTTAATTAACTCCCCAATAGTGTTAGGACATGATTAGGACTAAGTATGGGGGTTAGGAAGAGTTTAGAGGGGGTTTAGTAAGGGTAGGATAGGAAATTCACATCAAAAACCAAAACAGGGACATCGCTGTCACGAAGGCCATGCGCTAGCATGGCTCCCCACCATGCGACCGCATCTTTCCTAAAAGCCTTGCCCACCATTTTCTGTAACCTTGTGCGTGTAAGGTCCTTCCTGCATGCAACTGCAAGCCTTAAAGCTCTAAAATGGCCTATAATTCAACCCTAAAAGACCTCAAACACTTAGCTAAACCAAAAAAAGTCTCAAACCACCTTCAAAGTAGGTCTAGACTCCCACAAACAACTCCTGAAACAACTTGGAGCAAAACCGAAGCAAGGTACAACAACTTGCTAACGAAACAACGAATGAAACCACGAACCGACGAGCAAGAACACAAGACTAACAAGTCAAAAGGCTATTGAATAGAATTGAATGCTTCTCAGATGTTAAACAACAGATAGGAGAAAAGAACTCCCGAAAGACGAGACGATCACGCGGCTCAATCTCAAACTATGCGATAAGAACAATTGATATCCTCGAACCATCAAAACATCACTAAACTTAAGGAATGCATCCAAATAGAGGTCTAACACATCTAAACAAGTTAATCAATCATCATGTAAAGATCTAGGACCAAATCGAGGTCAGGAACACAAAACGTAAGAAATCTCTCAATTGCGTTGCATTCCGACTATCGTCGAGTTATGACTTGTGACTTTAGCAAGTCAATGACTATAGGGAATCTTTTAATAGTGTTTTGGTCTTAATGTGGTCTCTCATGCACATTTAGACTCTCTCACAAACCAAACAAGCAATCAACAAGGGAAGAAATATGAGCATTGCACGCAATTCAAGCTAATTGGAAATCGGGGTATTACATATAGGCACAGCTATAGTTGTTGGTAGTTATGACAGTATACATTTGGAGTAGTTCTGATTGTATTATATTAAAAACATGTATTTGAACACGTCATTTTGGTTAATTATTTGATGTTAAATGATGCTTCGGTTATGTATTGATGTCTTATTTTTTAACCTCGCAAGTGTACGAATCAATGAAAATATAGTGCACGGAAAACAAGGGTCGAACCACAGAGACAAGAAGTATCTAGAGCTAGTAAACATGTAACAATTAAACTAAGGGGAGTTTTTGGTTTATTTATCTAAATTATTCTACTAGAAAGCAGATAATCTAATTAACAGTTATTAAAGAAGCAAACACAGTTATGAAGATCTTATGATGGAGGAGAATCTAGGAATATGGATTCACTTGTATCTACTCTAATGCTCTTTTGCCTAATGTATCAATCAATTAATCTTGGGTTCGTTCACGAAAGATTAGTATAGATCGCCAAATTATAATTCAATCTCCATCCTAAATAATGCATCCGAATCTAACACTTAAGAACAAGAACATATGAATTTATGTATGTCACTCAGAAACATATATATGAACTTAACCCTAACTTATCACTCTCGTGCATAGATAGGTTTAATTTATCACAATGGTGAGCCAGTGTACGACATATGCATTTGGCTGTACAATTATCCGCACCTTTTGGTCTTTACTACTGCGATACCATTCATTAGGAAAAAACCAAATATTAAAGAGATTGATAAACACTGTGATCAACAAGATTTGATTGAATAAAAATATAACAAAGTAGAAGATTCGATACAAGTTACCTCAAATTCTTAGATTATGGAGTGGTTAGTTCATCCTTGACGATGAACAAATCAATGAGATGAAAGAATTCATGAACGATCTTCTAACTATGATTACAAGTAATAAAAACTATGAATTACACACTAAAATCTAAGTAATTTCCGTCCTCAAGCTTGTGGCTACATGGCTCATATTTATACTAATGTGTACATGGGTAGGAGATACAATTAGGGTACAACACCCGTTCGTGAATTCGGAAGGGCTTGCGGGGGCAAGGTGCTTGGACAATGTGGCCGCGAGGCCTTTGCTTCTCTTTAGCCCACGTACTGGACACCTTGCAGGGGTAAGGGGTCTTGACCTTGCGTCCGCAAGGGGTTTCGAATTCCAGGTATATCTTCTTTTATCTTTTAGCAATTTGCACCCTTCCTTCAATTATTCACTTTAAGCTTTGTAAATCTCATAGTTTCACCTAAAACCCCGAAACTCACAATAAATCTCCAAAACACATATCAATAGCAAAAAGCCTCGTGGAATTGCTATTTCTAAGCTATAAAAGTACCCAATAAATGCGTACAAAAACATATATCATGTATATTTAAATTATGTATGATATTGAGGTTCTGCTAATGCTTCTTTTGTGTTGCTATAAAATGTCATATGTTATACAAAGTTTCCAATAAGATAATAACATTAAAACCAAGCCACGCGAATTCATGAAAGGTTTGCTAAAAATTTCATAACCACAAAAAATTACTAAAAACTGTTTTACAAGTTATAACATTAAAAAACAACATAAACATAGTCCAAATCACTATTGCCTCCTATGAGACGGTCTCGTGTCATCAGGTGGACCATTTATAACTATGTGAACTCTATCAAGTAATGAGCCCAGCTCCTCATACGGTATAGATCGGTTACCATATCTCCAGCGCCGCACTGTGAGATCAATCATAGTCCTCACAACTCCCAACATCATGTCATTTGAGTCGGTTGCAACGGCGTCAGTCGTAGTAGTGTTAACGTATATGGATCGTCTACCACGGGGCTGGACGACTACATGTGAACGCTCTCGGTACCAATTTAAATAACCAGGATCACAATCCCAAGGATGAAGGGCATGCCTACCGAGACGTTCTTCAAATAAGAGATGGCTATTTGACATCAACCACTACCCAGCAAAACCAAGCCACAGAGGCAAGGCCTTCGAGTTATCTCGAGGGCCGTAATTCAGATCAATGACTGTCTTCGAAATCGTTTGCACATGCCCGAATTGTCGAAGGACTTTGTCAGGATGGTAATATAACCCATTTGTATGCATCCTAGATAAGTGGCAGTCTGATGCCATGCAAATCGATCCCTGACCTTACTGTCGTAAGGAAGCCAATCAACCTAAAACAATAGACCAACAAAAATTCCAAAACTTTCAATAAGAAGCCTAATTATTAAAAAAGTTGTTGAAATTGATAAAAAATTACGTATACTCACGTCACGGCTCGTCAGTCTATTTAACTCCTCACGTGATGCCAACAAACGGTCCGCGCGTCGTCCCTGATTCCTTTGCGGGATCCACCTACGTGCAAGCGGGTATCTGGACTTGTAATCAACATTATATGGAGGCCTTAGATATGGAAACCGCAAGTAGATCCACGCCTAAAAGCAATAAAACATACATTTTAAGAGGTTAAAGTATCAAATAAAACATCTTAACTTTAATAGTAAATACACAACATAAAAGTATAAAATAATTATAATTATTACCTCAAGTAATTCCATGGAACTAGCTATCTGCTTCGTGTTATACCTAGACGCTTGTCCTAGCTGTCTATATAAATATGCAAGGGTGGCAGTTCCCCATGCATAAGTATCTAGATTTTCAAGATCCTCAAGTCCCTAAAGTATGAAATAGGTACACGGGTCCCGCTCTTATCAGTAAATATCGTACAACCCAAGACCAATAAAAAGTACGCCCTCACAGCACAACCCACCCTAAACTCATCCTCAGATGTGACATCGTCATTAAACCTCACACGTAGCCACTCCAATGTCATCGAAGCCCCCCTCTTATTTCCCATGCCCTCAAAAACCTTTTCAAGTGACACTCTCAACATCTGACTCACATATGCGACATCGACATCCCTAGCACAAGATAATGGATCACCCACAATCGGAAGACCAAGCAGACAAAACACATCGTCTAAAGTAATGGTCATCTCCCCAAAAGGCATATGGAAAGTGTTAGTCTATGGATGTCATCGTTTAACGAAAGCAGAAACTAACACCTTATTCACATCAATATAGCATACCTGTCTTAGTCAACTAAGCACACTGCCCCTGACCATACCCCGAAAGACCCTCAAATCTTCGCCATTAGGAAGGACCTAATTAAGCAACTTATGTGTGTGATTGTGACATTTTAGAATGCCACGTTCTTCTTTACCATCCCAAATATATGCAGCTACGTGTGTCAGCAACGATGTATCACACGGACCACTAGGAAATCCACGCTTAATCTGAGGCTCATAAGTCTGCTAAAACTGCCCATGCGAATGCTCAAACTAAAATGGCTCCTGATCCTGCTCAAAAGTCTGCTGGAACTACCCCTACGACTGTTCAAACTGAAAATGGTCCTGGTCCTGCTGAAAATGGTCATCTTCCCAGCCCTGCTGAAAATGCTCATGCTCAAAAGTCTGCTGGAACTGCTCATCTTCTTGTCCCTGCTCATGAACCTGCCATTGCCCCTGCCCCTGCCCATGCCTATGCTCATGTTCTTGTTGGCGTGCTTGTTCCATTTCTTTCCCAGCGGATGTCGTCACCTTTTTCCTTGTATAAACGTTTCTAAACATTTTTCTTGCAAACACCAAATAAAATAAATCATAATTAGGTTATAGTTCCAATAAAACAAAATCAAAGTCTGAAAAGTATGCCCAGTCTGAGTTTCGGCTAGTGTGAGATGAACGTCTAAGGGAAAGTTCGGCTAGAGTGAGATGAACATCCCATGGGCAGTTCAACAAGAGTGAGATGAACAGCCCATGGGAAGTTCGGCCAGTGTGAGATGAACATTCAACATACTGTCCGGTCAGAGTGAGATGAACGCCCTATTCAGTGTTCGACCAGCTTGAGCCAAACAACCTATGGGGTGTTCGATTAGTTTGAGATGAACAGCCTATTCAGTGTTCATCAAACCAGGTCCGAACAACGGGGTTTTTGCATAATAAAAGTTTCAATTTTTTTTTTTGTATTTTTTAAAGAAAATTCAACACAAATCCATGCATTTCATACTAGTATTAACTTTATTCAGGTTTGTTGATATTTAAATTAGACCTAAAACTAGTATTTAAAGGTAGAAGAGGATGAAAATTTATACCAATAGATGAAGACATTGTTGATGGCTTTATTCAAGTCTGTTGAACAAAATGTTGATGATGTTGTTGTTGTTGCTGAGAGTAAGGGGTTGAGACGAGAGTAATGGTTAGGTTTGTATTTTGAATTGCTTGTGAATTGCGTAGAGGGGAGGGAGTTCTCACAAGCTTCCCTCGCTTCCTTCTTCAAACGACAATGTAGAGTGGTGGGGGTGGGAGGGTAGGTACATAATTAACTTGGTTGGTGGTAATTAACTGGGTTGGTTGGGGAAAAAATGTAATAGGTATTTAGCTGGGGTCTAGAGAATGAAGTGAGAAAGGAATGTGGTGTAGAGATATGTTTTTGGGGTGTGAATATCCCACCCGAAAGACAAAAGATAGAAAAATACGATAATTGAAAGTCCACCCATTTAATAAAGGGAAGTGTGGTGACGTTATCATCATCCTCCACTAGACAATATAAATTGGAATGACTTTTCCCTTTCTGTCTCTTTCCCATTTAGAGCTATCAAACGGTCCCAAGCCCACCAAAGTTTCTCTTGCAGCCTCGGCGAAATAGTGTCAGGCCTCATAGAACTCAAGTCCAGCCCATGCGCGCTTCGGGCTTATGGGCTAAAATAATAATTATTATTTTATTTAAAAGAACTCACAAATTAGCTAATAAAAGTTATATAATTCATCAAAACACACATACTTACTAATTTAACTTACACAATTACAAAGCAAAAGTGCAAACATAAACAAAGGTAGTATGTTCAATAATTAAACGAAATAAAAACTAGAAAAACTTTAGTGTTACAAACCAAAGAAAAAATACATGTGTTACTTGAAGGATATTTGTTTAAAAAAAGTTATAACCAAATTGAAGTTCATCATACTGTCCCCAATTTTCTAATATGTGTTTTCTGAGGATAGACAATGTTTTTTCGGGTTCTAGTTTGCAAAACCATACTAACTAGCAAATGTTCATTTTTTGATTCGCTCGACACAATCTAGTATTTAAATTTTATTTCTTATCAAGTTTATACTATTAAGGTTTTTTATTAGCTAATATCAGATAGAGATATCAAATTGAATAGATCAGTTTAGAACTTGAAAGATCAACCCCAATTCCTCTTTGTAAGTGTCACTTTCAACAATTTAGAATATGAGTTTCAACCAAAAAGAGAACAATGATTTGGAAATAGATCATACTGTGTCATAAATTTATCCAACCACAAGCAAAAAAAAGAAAAAAAAAGTAGTCTGAATGAATGTCTGATAGGTTTTTTTTTTTTAGTTTTTACCTTTTAGGTTTTAGTTTTTAATTTTTTAATTAAGTTTAACTTTGTCAATCGTATAATCGGGCTGGGTCGGGCTTTTCAAGTTCGAGGCGAGCCAAAGAGGCCCAGTTTCTTCGGGCCTTTTAATTTGAGGCCCAAACCCTTGAAAATTCGGGTGGGCTGGATTGGGCCTATGGGCCTGGCTCAATTTTGACAACTTTATTCCCATTGGGGAATAAAAAATGCTTTCCATTTTGGGGTTATTTTCATCGGTAAAGACTTAGGGTTCGTTTGTATGTAATGATTTTGAATTCAATAAATATTCAAATTCTATAGAATTTAAATAACTTAGAATTTGCTTTCAAAATCATAGCATTTCCATTGTTTGGATAATGTGTGAAATTCAATTGTAATTCTCCATTATACTTAAAATAAAAGTTCAATAATATGTCAAGTATCTAGTTTAGTCTAATGGTATATGATTGTTAGTTATCATGAATGATAAGAGTTCAAACCTTGCTAACAACAAAAGTATGAAAATTTACATTTTAGAAAATAAATAGCATATAGTGGTGGTGGTTAACGACGGTGGGTGCAGCCGACGGAGGTAGTTGGAAGCGGCGGTTTCCGGAGGCAGTGGTGGCCAGAGGTGTTGGCGGCGGCGGGAGGTGGTACAAGTGGTGGTGGTTGAAAGATGTTTTGGTGGTGGTAAAAAAAGGTGATTTGTTATTATGTTATAATTGATCAAAATTTAGAATTTAAATTATTAGGATTCATGATGGAATTGAGTGATTTAGAATTCCAACACAATTTCAATTCAAAATTGGTTTTAGAAGCTCCAATTCTAATTACAAGCTATGGAATTGAAATATCCAAACATACATTGAATATCAACCATAAAATTAGATACTCCGTAAAAAAAGGGAAGAAAAAAAGGAAAGTAATATTTTTTAAGCATGACAACATAGGTGGACTTAGGACAATAAATAATTTTTCCAATGTTCTAAGGGAGAAGAGCAAAACTCTCATGTTAATTAAAATGTGTGTGTGATCTTTATGTTCGTATCTATAACACGGTATCAGTATAAATGATTTCGTTAAATGAAATGGCAGTGCCTAAATATAAGGTGTGATTTAAAAAAATGTTGTAGTTGAGGGGTACTTTGCTTCAAGTGATAGTTGATGGATTGATGTTTTATAAGAGGTGACTGTTAAGAAGATTAATCGTAGGGTGTGACTTTGTAATATGAAGATAAAATATAGGGAGAAGTAAAATGAGTGATTGTTCATATTATTAATTGGAGGGGGGTGACTTGTAATAGTGAAAGAAAAAATAAGGAGTTAAAAATGGATAACTATTCACACATGAAAATGTAGGTAGAACTCAACCGTTAAATTTTTTAAGATAATTTAATCTCAACCTATGAATAGCCCTAGTCAATTACCTAACTATTTTATAATATAGATATTATTAGTTGGTGCTAGAAGATATTTATGCACCCTAAACGTTGCACTCTAAAACAACAAACGTCACATTCATTTAAATGTCAATTACTTAATTGCTATTTTGCAAAAAAAAAAAAAAATCCTTATTTTCAGACAAATAATACATTATTTCATTTTGAAATGTTTTATTTAAAAAATCTATCTTCAAAAATTAAGACATAAAATTTTCATTTTATTTCCAATGAACTACTAAAAATATTATTTTCTTAAATTTTTTTACTTTTAAACAGAAACTCTTTATCCAGAACGAAAGGAGTAACATTTTCGGTATGCATGGTTGACATCTACTCTCGTCACCATTTTCAATCTTTACTCTTTCTCTCTCCAAAACACAGCCCCTCTCTCTCTCTCTCTCTCAACTTTTCCTCCTTCTCACTATCTCTCTCATTTTTGGAATGAATCTAATCCAGACAATTTATGAAGATTATCATTTTATGGTAAGTTTATATAAAATATGTAAAATAACCATTAAATTATATTTCTATTTAAATTAATGTAAACATTTATATTTAACAATTTTTGAAGCAATTAACGTAAACATTTATGTATACATTTGACAATTAACAATAAAATAATAACAACAAATACCGTAAAAACTCTAAAAACAACAAAACTCAATGCCACAATATTCTATACACATATATTAAATATAATATCTAATTTTAAAAAAAATAAAGAGAGCTACTAGGGGTTAGCTAGCGGCTTTTAAGTTCGAGAGTTGAGTTGTCAGGACCTGTCGACTTTAAAAAAAAAAAGTTTGTCATGTTCTTTCATTACAAGGGAGAATGGTAATGTAAATTACTCATTTAAATGGGTGCGACGTTTAGGGTCATCCGAGATTCTTTTTATGAAGCGTGAAGAAATTAAAGTCAATCTATTTAATTTTTATATAGAGAGAGAGAGAGAGAGATAGAGAGAGAGAGAGATTAATAATTTCTTATATTATTTACGTACGTGTGTGTTGTTTTATTTGTACTTGAGCTGTATCATTACCCTTTTAATAATTAAATATCAAAGAAGTTAATTCATACTTTTTCATGCTTATATGTTTTAAATTTTTGTAAAGAATTAAACCGAAATTGCTTCAACTTATTTTACCAGAAAATACTTTAATGCATGAAATGTAACTATGAGACACCATATTTAAGCTTCTTTTTTTTAAATATTTTTTTTTTACTTTTTTTATTAATTTTTTTCTCTTAAGGGGGGCGTGGGAAGGGATCGAACCTAAGACCTAACACATTGTGAAATCTCATCTCTACCGCTGAGCCAATCCCTTAGGGCCGCTTTTTTTTATATAATTATTATTATATTCCTTTATATAAATTTTCTTTTGTAAAAGGTGACTATGTTTATCGGGTAAGATAATATCCATTTATTAATTAACAGAATTAGGGAGTATCCAATTATACCCATAATGCTTAATTAGTGTTATTGGATAATACTTAAAAACTACTTATTAACTTTATTAAGTATTTAATGGTTTATCCAAATTTAACTGGTAATACCCAATTGAGACCTTAGTTTCATTTAGGCTCCGTTTGTTTCACGGAAAATGATTTTCGAAAAATACCTTTTGGAAAATGTAAAGATGTCATTTTCAGGTGTTTGGTAAATCTTTTAAAAATACGTCGGGAGATATTTTCGGATGGTTGACAAACACACGAAAAATGTTACGAAAAATAATTTATGAATAAATACAAAAAAAAAGTATTATAGTTTTAATGCTCCTATTGAATATACACTGATTTTTAAGATAATATTGAACTTTAAGTAATTTTTCTTTAGTAACTCCAATTTATCATTAGTGATGTCAAATCAATAATGTCCATTTTTTTCAATCTCACAAATACAAATAATTTTTTTAATTGATATAAAAAACGTTTTAAAAAGAAAATTGATAATATTTGAGACATCCATAAATAATATAGAGGACACTATTTAGGATATAGTGAATATTTATTAAAATTATAATTTATAAATAGTATGTACAAATACCATAAAAAACTCAATGTATATTTATAAAAAAATTATTTGTTAAGTGTAAAATTGTGTGTATGTATGTAAATATGCATGTGTAACTGTGGAATGAGGTGAATATGTCCTCTTACATTTGGAAAATAACTTATTGAAAATTAATCTATAAGTCATTTTTCTGAAAAGAATGTTTTATTTTTCATTGACTCCGAAAAACTTTTATATTGATTATATTTTCCAAAGATTATCAAACACCGAAAAATAATTTTTTTAAAAGTAATTTTCTGTGAAATAAACAGAGACAAAGAGTCTACTTTAAGCAATTAGAGCTAAAATCTCATTAGCCCATTCAACTTAACCCTACACATATAATATAGGCATATTAACTATGCTCGATTATTTTTATAACTGTGATCAACTTTAATATACTTACTTTCCCCTCTCATAAGATCAGAGTTACCTTTCCCATGGCATCATCACTATATAGGGATAGCAAAACTAAGTTTGATAATCTTATATTAAAAATTATAATACTCATTTCAAAATATAAAATGATTCAAATGGGATATTTAATCTGGAATGGGAGACTAGTATATATGAGACCAGATCAACAACAAATATTGGGCAGCGGTCCTTCTTGTTTAAGTTAAGATTTTCTTTGAAGCTGCTCATGTCATTTTCATTGTTTTCCCTATTTTAAGTTCGGTTTCATTAGTCAACCAATGTGAAAGAGGAAAAAGTGTGGTTGTGAGGTTGTCATTGCTCATTATCCACAAGTCAATGGTTAATTTACACCCACAAACGTCCTTCGTTCTAAAATAATTGTTGTATTTTTTCACTTTCATCGGTTCCTAAAAAAAGGATAACTTTTTGTAAGACGTTTTAAGGATCTTAATTCGTACGATGAAACTCTACTCTCTTACAACTCAATTCATCAATACACAATAGTTGGATGAAGAGGATCCATTTAATGTAAAATACACATAAGAGTTAAAACCGTCTTACATAAGTTTTTGTCAAATTGTTTTCTTTTTAAACTTTCATTTTAAAGAAAATTCATTTATTATTTCACCTTTATTTTAATTATGGTTATACACACATGATTGATATTAAACTATAAGTTATGACTTAACTAGTTTTATACCCGTGCGTTAAATGCACAGACATATATATTTTTCAATCAAATTATACTTAGTTAAATTATAATCAAGCAAAATGAAGACAAAAAAATAAAACTAAAAGAAGAGATTATTTCAATGAATATAAAAATATCATTTGATTCATTTGATTAAAAATTATTATGAAAATAAAGAAATATATGTGTCAGTTTATTAACAATAATAAAATAAATAAATTTGAATAACTGTAATTTATGAAAATTAAATAAATAATTAAAATGAAAATACAAAAAATGTGTATCGCAGTGTATCAATTTTCAGTAGCGATACATCGATTTGGATTCGTGGTGCATCAATTTAGAATCACAATACATCGTTATGAATTGGAAAGAGACCATTTGAATGTAAGACATCAATTTAAAATCGTGATGTACTGCTATGAAATGAGAATGTCAATTACACAATTTGGAATCATGCATGACAAATTGGCAATGTATGAATTGATGCTTATCGCAAGCGTGTTCGATTCACTAAAGGTATACTCGTCCTTTCACATCAAAGATGTTTTTTCCGATTAAAAAAGCATAGTGGACAGCGGTTGAATATCTGTCAAAAGAGACCGACCCAATTTTTACCATATTCTTTTCAAACCTTTAAAAGACAAAAAAATATAAATGAGTCTGACGTGTTCATAACCCGACACATATTAATTGAATGACAAAACTTACTCTAAACAAATTTAATTGATGATGATCGATTGAAAATTGACTCAAATAATTCTATTTGTACTGATTTAAGCATATTTATAGCTCATTTCAATATCAATAATCAATAACAATTAAAAGGACAAATTTAATCTTTTGGCTTTGTTACTTCGCCCCACTCACGAATATTAAAACGACATTGTTTTATAGTATATATATATTAAAAACTCTTGTCTTGGGTCTCGCTACCTCTTGTCATGATATCTATTTCAGCAACCTTGTCCTCTCACCGAAGAAAAAACAAACTATTAACTCAATTTATGAAACCAATTCCCATTTTAGTTTTTCTTCTTCACTCCCATTACTCATTATCCCTCTCCCCATTCTCTATCCTTGAAAATATAGAACTCTATGAAGGAGGATAATCAAGATAACTTTCCAAGTGAGAATGCTTGGGCACTCTGCAATTTGATGTAAATCTGATTACTTTTCGAACACACCGACAAATCAATTCGTTCATGATTAAATGATCGGTTCGTTTTTTTAAAAAGTGATATAACTTTGCACTTCTGAAACATTTCCTCTTTGTTAGAGGAAAAGTTATGTTGCAATATTGTTTGTTTCGTTTTGTTATTTACCATTATATAGTTTTTGTTTTTTGAAGTATTTATTAAATTTTATTTATTTCAAATCGATATATTTTTTAGATATGTCAGTCATTTATAATTAATCATGTGCATTCGTGTTTTAGATGAACTTTTGATGTTTTTTAAAAATTGAATATGATGAAATGGATAACAAAATTTCAAATCTCTATATTTTTGTTGGTCAGTCATATATTTAATATCAATAATGAGTATTTGTAATTTTGTTCATAATATTTCTTTTAAGAACTTTGATCCGATAAAATAGATAAAAAAATATTCATATATTTCATTTAGTTATAATGAGTTGTGAGTTTTTTGTGATTTCATTGGAAGTATTTGTTTTAATAACTTTTAATCTGGTGACGTAGACAAAAAAATTATATATATATATATATATATATATATATATATACACACATATATGATTAGTCATTCGATTAAATTAATTGTAAGTATTTGTGATTCACTTCAGTGAAATTTCTTGCGCAAAGTCATCCATGATTTTTCTAAAGTTTATTTGGCAACAATGGAAAACTAACGGTTGTATCCATAAAAGGTTGTGTTTGGATAACAAAACAATGAATGAATGCAGTGGCTCTAGTTTCTAGGAGTTATAAGAGCACCTCCATTGTATGATTCTTAATGGATTCTTCCATTAAGAATCCAAATTTGTTCCCCAATGTACAATTCTAACCGGATTCTAAAGATGAGAGAGAAAATTGGTTTCTTAATTAAGAAACCAATTTTTCACTTAAAATTGAAGAATTTGGAGAGTGGGGTGCACGCACACGCGTGTGTCATACCGCAGCGGTAGAAAGCGTCAGCGGCGAGGTGGGCCGTCATGCGGGCTGCTGCAACTCTCAAAGCAAAAAAAAACGTTTTTTTTTTTTTTTTTTAAAAACAATGTGACCGTTTGTACAAAAGAAAAGATTAAAAAAAATTCTTTTAAAATTTAAATTATAAATTATAAATTATAAATTAATTTAAATTATAAATTATAAATTATAAATTATAAATTATAAATTATAAATTATAAATTTAAATTATAATTATAAATTTAAATTAAAAAAAATTCTTTTAAATTATAAATTATAAAATTTAAAAATAATAATGTAATTTATTATTTTTAAATTAATTTTTGTCTTAATTTATAAATTTATTATTTATACGAAATATTTAAATATGAAATATATAAAATATTGTGAAATAAATTTATTTGTTGAGAAGTATAAAAATAAGAATGAAATGTAAAGTTAATGAGGTGGGTGGGACTAGTTAAGAATATGTTAAGAATCGTATCTGATAGGAAGATGAATTCTTAAGTAAAGAAAAAGAGAAAAATGTGTATGTGGCAGTGGGACCAGTTAAGAATTTGTGGGAAGAATTTGTACATTGGAGATGCTCTAAATATTTGAATTTGTATTATTTAATAATTGGATTCATTAAATATTTGTTATAAATAGGGGTTACTATTTTAAAGATACAAATTTTGACGAAAAATTATTATTTTTAGACTACTTAGGCTTTATATATATATAGATAGGAATGTGATCGGTGGGTTCTTATTGGTCATTTACATTTATCTCACTAGGTGTCAGTGTGTCACCATTAATTAATTAGTATACATAGATAACCTCTTATCCATAGTTTTCAATAATATTACGTGTAGATGACAGACTCAAATACCTAATTGACAACACATGTATAAATGAATGAATGAGCCATAAATTGGCTTGGACTCCTATTTAGCCATTAAAAAAATTATTAGGTAATATATATATTAAAAAAATATGTGGTGGTCGTTGGAGATTGTTGACAGATAAGATGGTGGTAGTCGAAGATTGTCGCTAGAAGAGATGGTCTTCACCAAAGATTGTCACCAGTGGGTGGTGATCAGAATTTGTTGCTAGTGGTGGTGGTAGTCGCCGAAGGTTGTGGTCAGTGAGTGGTTGTCGGCGAATGTCATTGATGTTGGTGGGAGTCACCAAAAATTGTCGCGGGCAGTGGCGATGGCCTCCGGAGGTTGTCTAGTTATGCCCTCACCCAAGTGAATTAAATATTTATTTATTAACTATTACTAAAACAGAAGACGTTGTTGCCAAGTGGCGGCTTTCAGTTAAATGCTTAAAAATTTTTAAAAATTTCATGTTTCCACGTTTCACTCTTTTTAGGAATTGTAATTTTTTTCTTTTTTTTTTTTGGGTCAAAATAGGATACAGATAAAAGTTTTACAGATAAAAAGTTATTGATATTTTTTTTATCACATTTGATTTTATACAGTTAGTTTATGATAAATTTTATGGTTAGTTCAAGATAGATTTTATCACATTTTATTTTATACGGTTAATTTAAAATAAGTTTTTTTTGCGGATATATTTTATCACATTTGATTTAAATATTGTTCAAATTTCAACTGTTTAATTGATTAGAACTCCCCAATTCTCATTATATTTTTTTTCTTACCAACTTTTAACCCACCTACATTACTATTTTTTTTCATCTTAATTTTAAACTTTTTATATAAGCAAGGACATCAAGGACATTAAAAATTTACTCTCTAATTTATAAAATGCATGCCCTGTACTTTTAAGTACAAGTTACTAACTAAAAAAATTGTACATCGCACGAGTAATAACCTAGTTAATGACTATATGAAGACTCATTTATACTCACATAAGTCCATATGAATTAGTGTTTGTTTGGTGGAGTGTTTTGACCAAAATGCTGGTAAAAACTGCAGTGTTTTCTCTTTAAAAACGTTTCAATGCAGTGTTTTAAAACGCATCGTTTTAAAATGTGCATCGTTTTAAAACGCTCCAATTTGGAGCGTTTTTAAAATGTGTTACGCTTACAACTATTATATTTATAAAAATAGCATTTTGAAATAGTTTTTTGAAGCGTGTTTCTGAAAAAATTACGTTTTAAAAATATTACGTTTTAAATTTCACGCAAACGAGGGCGCTTAACAAAATGCACATGTCAATTTTTTGCCCACTATACATACACCCATATATATATCGATCAATTTGCAGATGGTCTGCGCGGACATATGAGCATGCAAAAATTATCACTTCTATTTGTAGGTATACAATCAATGACAACAATAAATTTTTTTCCCACGTTATTTGAATTTCGTTTTCAAAGAAAGTCAACCCCATATAGCCTATACAGCATAACGCCAAGTACCCACAAATGAAAATTCTTGGTCTCTGCAATTCTTGGTCTCTGCAATAGAAGCCCAGCTGCCGTTTGTTAGTTCATGGTGAAGCCTGAGGATTAATTTCAGTTCCAGTTCCGATTCCGATTCCAATTTCAGTTCCACTCCCAATTCCAGTATGTTAAAATTGGCTTCTTCACCACTTGTACCTTTTCTCAGCTGCCTTGTCTTGGTTGTCTGTATCCTGCCCCAGATTTCTAATGCTCAAGCCCCCACAACTGACCCATCTGAAGGTAACCTCCCTCAATTTTATGATTTAAGGCCATGTTTGATTAAATTGATTGTGAATAGAATCAGAGCTGGAATTGAAATATGATGATTCCAAATATTTGGCGAAAGGAAACAAATTGAAGTGTTTGATTTGTTAAGGAAGTAAAATAAATAAGAGTGACCTTAAGCAACACCCCAAGGACTTGTTTGTTAGAAGGGTAGACGGGGAGGGATAAGTAGTATTATTAATACGACTACTATTAGCACGCCCGTTATTAATCTCCTTGCTCTATATTGGGGTTGTTTCACTTGTTTTCTTAGTGAGGGTACCCTCTCCCTTAGTATAACTTGCTAGAGATTATTAGCCCAAACGGTCTATTGAGTACCAATATCTGAAAATTCGGCTTATTAATCATATCCGACGTTAAACTAGACTATGAAACGGCTCCTAAAGCACTACATATTTCCCACTTAAATGTTCAATTACTAAATTGCCTTTTTTTCCCATGGTTGACATCTACACTCTCCACTATTTTCACCGTTTTCAACTTTATTAATAATTTATGTTTATTTATTTATTTTTTAAAAAAATAATTTTCAGTCCTAATCAGCTTTCATTGGCTTGAACCGCCAGCTCTTGGCGGCTTAACTTATAATTAAACCACCTGGCGGCTTGGAGGATGTACAGAAAATGACTAATTTTAAAAATCTTCAATTTTCGCCATCTTCCTTGGTCATTCAGAGAGGAATGTCGCCTAGGGTAGCAACTTTCCACAACAAAAGTTGCCAGTATCGCCTAGGCTAGCAACTTTCCATAAGGAAAGTTGCCTATCCCTATGGGCTCGTAAAAAAAAAATCTCATGTTGATTCGCATGTGGAGAGAGAAACTGAGGAGAGTGTTTTTGATGCCTATGGTTAGAGATGATAACTTGATACCCATGGATAGTGTGGGCAAGTACCATCATTGGACGTGTCCTAATACTACCACTTCCCTTACTACTAATCCTTGAAGAAGGACAAAGTTGTTTTGGGAAAGACAACTTTGCGCTTCTTCAAGACACAGTTGTAACGAACGAAAGTTGTAAGGTTAAAAATATTGATAAAGGAAAATGCTATGCAAAATTGTTATTCACCAAAAATAATATTATTTGAGTATTTACGGCCCCTGCAAAGACAAAATCTTGGGTTCACCTCTTGGTGGAGGGAGAAGAACTCTCTTTACTAGAAAGAAATGAAGTGGACATCTGAATCTGATGACTTGTTCACATAAACATATTTGAATTAGAAGTGATGAAAAGATACATACATACATACTATATATATATATATGAAATAAGTCAAAATGTGTACCTCTAAAAATTGTTATGGAAAAATGGGAGAAATCATAGCCCGTTATATTCTGATTAGTAAGCTGTCTTTCTTGCATTTGAAAACCTTTATGTTCAATGAGGTGTTGAATTCTTCAACTCCTAATTGGCACGGGACTAGTATAGTAGGTTCACAACTAAAACAATTCAGGTACTTCAATTTTGTCTTATGTAAATTGTAAAAAGTTACTTTACGCTCTTAAGTGTAAACATACTAATCTTTTGTCATTAAGTAGTTATAGTATTCAACACCTCATTGGATATGCAAGATTCCACATGCAAGAAACACAACTCATCAACGAGAATATATTGAGCCATGACTTTGATCTCATCTTTGCTTGATCATATTTAAAAGTTCTTATTTCACTTTCGTTAGAATTTTCACCCCCCTTTAGTCACTTGTAGACATGTTTGTATGTGCAAGTCCTATTTTTCTAAGACTTTTGAAATGCATTGATGAAGATGTACTTGAAGATGTAAATACCTCACAATAGTCAAACCTTATTTACATTTTGTAACTTGCTTCTTCGCAGCCTTCTCATTCTTTTGTAAATAGGTCGTGTCCTTCCACATGTCGAATGTCAACTTACTTTCTTTCTTATAAGCCTTTGATGTCTCTTCTTCTCCATCCAATCTTTTCTTCTCTCTGTGATTTTCCATGCTTGTTTCTTCATTTGGCGTCTCCGTCCGATAAGCTTAAAGCATCGTTCTCCCCCACGAGTGGGCTGATAGTGGATTGACTAGTAGGATAAGTTGTCTGAGTCCATTAAGGTTTCAGTCCTCACTAATGGTGGAATTGCATGTGACGTTGGGGACCTATAGCAGAAAAAGGGCTACAAGTAACTTTGCCAGAGTTGGATTAGAGAGAGAGAGAGCTGCTAGGCTTTCATGAACTAGGGTTTCACGAAAAAAGGTATTTTTCACGAAGACACGAACTTAGTGAATGGAAGAACACAAACAAAATAAATAAATAATATATATACATAGACAAGTTGAAGTCGAGCCTAACTTGCTAACCATACGAGTCAAGCACACCTAAGCTAGGCTCGACTCGATTGAAGTGGCAGGTTCAACTCGGCTCCCTTAAGGGTGGTTGTCCTAGTCGATTCAAGTTGTAGAGTTGATTTAATGTCAGCCTCTTCACAGCTAATCATCATCCTTTGACCCTACTAACCAAACAATCCTTAAAGATGAGAACATGAAAAAGAAACAGAATGGGATGATGCACACCTGTAGTACGATTTTTTTTCCGTGTACTAAGTTAACTTAGGTAATTCATTCCTCTTTACGTTATCCCCATTCGTAAATGATTTTATGTTGTTAAAGCATGATATAAATTTGTCGGGCTCTGTCAAGTGGCTTAAACGTTTAGATGAGTTAGTTAACTTATTATGGTATTAGTCATTTAGTTTCAAATTGTTCTGCATCCATCTGCATTCTAAGCTTGGTCGACTGTTTGTTTGTTATGTGTATATGGAGCACCTCATGGGGGAGCTTATAAGGTGTAAAAAAATGTTGCCCCTCTCTGTAGACTACAAAATAGTACTCCCTTTGTCCCCAATATGAGTGTTAATTTTTAGTTTTTCACTAAAATTAAGAAAGTTGACTTTTGGGCCCATTTTAGGAGCACATATACATTAATGCCCTTTATGTCCACAAATGACATTGCAAGTTCACGCTAGGACATGATAGGTGCCAAAGGTGAAATTGGTAAACTTACACAAAAATGGACACTCATTTTGGGAAAAGAAAAGTAATACTCTAATTCGAGCATTGGCTAGGGCCCTTCATTCTTTTTCATCCCTTTTTTGTATTGTGATGCATTTGAATCAATTGATGTGAAAATCATCAACATACGATTCTAGCATTTTCCATCTTACTAAGATTATGAGATGGACGGTGTGGTACACTTGTTTTACTTGAATTCCCAGCTCACATGGGTTTGCATTTGAACAGTAAGAGCGTTAAATTCTTTATTTCAACACTGGAACGCGCAAGCTCCAAGTGAAACATGGAATATAAGTGGAGAGCCATGCAGCGGAACTGCCTTAAATGAATCGTCTTGGAATGATATCAATCCATCAATTGTATGCAATTGCTCCTACGATAGTGGTACCACTTGCCACATTACAACATTGTATGTTCTTTCTGTCTTTCTCTCTCTCTTCATTGTTCAAAATGATTGTAATTACATGTAATTCCCATAAAGTTGACTATAAGCTAATTGATAGAAAATTATTTCCCCAGGCATAGATTTTCATTTTGATAATTGCACAGATGAGAAGCATAGCTAGTAAATTTTATTGTTACTACAATTTAGTTAAGAGAGACCCTTAACGTAACACCTAAATACCTACGTAACACCATTTAAACAGTAAAAACACCTAACTACCCCTCTAGACATTTAATAGAAAATCAACCATTAAACCCCTTCATTTACTCCCTCAACCAACCACCCCCACCAACTCAACTCTTACTCTCAATCTATTTTCTGAAAACTCACATTTCATCATCTTCATCAAAAGAAAAAAACTCCAAACCCTCCACCAACTCAATACTATTCTTTAGTTTAATTTTGTACAATTTATCAAAAGATTAAGACAAATTATATTTAAAACATTCTATATATCTACACAATATTTAAATAAAAAACATAATTTTAGAACATCCGCTACATAGCAGCGGATGTCTTGTAATACATCCGCTACACATCGGCGGATTTCTTATAATACATCCGCTACAAACAAGCGGATGTATTATAAAACATCCGCTACAAACAAGCGGATGTATTATAAAACATCCGCTACAAACAAGCGGATGTATTATAAGACATCCGCTACAAAGTAGCGAACCTTTTGCCAAAATCCCGGTGCCTTGCGTATGGGGGGAGGGAGGGATCTGCCGTTCGATTTCTGAGAGAGAAGAGAGGTTGTTGCCTTGCATATGGGGGAGGGAGGGATTTGCCGTGCAGAGGGAGAGATGGAGTGAGTGATTTGTAGAAGGGTTGAGGGAGACGGGCGGCTCCTTGTTCGAATCTGGTCTGGAGGGAGGCGGGTCTCTTCTGGAGTGAGAGAGTGAGAGTGCCAGGGGAGGGAGGGGACGAACGATTTCTGCGATTTCTGCTGGGGAGGGGGGGTGGGTGGGGAGGGGATGTGGTTGGTTTAGGGAATTAATGGAGGGGTGGGTAATGTGTAAATGTTAACAAGGGTAGTTAGGTATTTTTATCACTTAAATGGTGTTATGTTTAGGTATTTAGGTGTTACGTTTAGGCAAAATGTTTAGTTAAATTTATAATAAAGCTCACGAAATTAACATAGTACGATCCACTAGAGTGACTTTGTGTGAATGATGAACATTGCAAATCAAATGTTATTGGAATGAACACATGGCTGAATTCCTTGGATGAAGCAGTTTATGTACGAAGAAAAGGATCGTGAATTTATTGACGTGAAATTTAGCATTATAAAAGTACACTATTTTGATAATCATTAGTGATGGAAGTAGCAATGATGATTGGGCGGAGTCACTGGAAGCAGTGATAGTATTGTGGTGGTGACGTTGATTTGTTTATTTGATGGAGAACAGATGATATGGAAACCCTTCAACAGTTGATGAATTACAACATCCATATATTACTCTAGTGCCTCTTATCTTTTTTCCTTGTTGTTTCTATAACTATCTTTTCGTATTCGCAGGAGAGTAAACTTTCTTAACAAAGAAGGAGTCTTTTCTGAAGATCTTGCTGCTCTACCTTACCTCCAATTATTGTACGGATCTCTCTCTCTCTCTCTCTCTCCTCCCAGTCTCAAGTAATTTCAAAATCTTAGGTGACTGTCTCGTTTCTCACGTTGGATGGCTAAGTTTTTCTTCTATTCAATTCACATTTTTTCTGGTTACTTGTTTCTGCAGGAAGGTTGACCACAATTCCCTGACTGGTACTTTACCTGCATTTATTGGAAGCTTAACTGCATTGAGGCATTTGTACGTGTTGGATGTTCCTTGCTTTGTGATATTCATTTGTTCTGAATTTTTTTCGTTTCTTTCCCTGATATTTTGAACCAACATGATTGTATCTCAAGTCTGAAGCTAATTATCTATAATTATTTATTTTATAGATGAAGAGTTTTATAAATTCGAGGGTATGGCACCATTTACTTTTTTTTTTTTGATAAGTATATGGTACCATTTACTATCTTTGTTCTTCAGCAGATGACATGCTATACATATCACATAATTGCAGATTTTATATAAAGGTTATCTCCCGGGTCCTGAAAGGTAATGAATCCCATTATCCACAAATTGGTTAAAAGGGGAAAGAATATTGAAATATTTATGGATACTGGGTTCCTGAAACTCCTTTTATTGAGATCAGTCAAGTGACATTCTGCTTTCCACCCTTTTTACTAACAAAAGAAAACAAAGAAACCGGTTGATGATTACTACAAATGTGAGTGCGCTGTTTGATAATCTTTTTCCTTAGGTCAAGTTTATTTTGTGCTAGCCCTTGTGTGTGTGCTTTTTTTCTTCCATCTTGTGCACGTTGGAATCCCCCCCTGTTAGCCCTCTTCGTGGTCTATTACTTCATAGACACATTGATTTCCCAGGTCTATGAGAAGGAGTTGGACCATTGTCTGTGGTGACACAGAATTTTTTTTCAGTGTGGGAACAATAAGCTGTCAATGAAACAAAAGTAAATTGTAACAACACATACTTGGGCCTTCCTCTCGGTGCTGCTTACAAGAATGCAGACATGTGGAGTCCAGTCATTGAGCGCTTTGAAAAAAGGTTAGCAGGTTTGGAAGAGACTCTATCTGTCAAAGGGTGGCAGGATGACTTTAATTAAAAGCACTCTTTCAAACCTCCCTACCTACTTCATGTCCCTTTTTGTGATTCCTGTTTCAGTGGCCAAGAGAATTGAAAAATTGGAGAGGGACTTCTTATGGGAGGGAGGCAGCGAGGAGAGAAAATTCCACCTTGTTGACTGGACCTCCGTTTGTTCAAGTATTCAGAATGGAAATTTGGGCATTAAAGTTTTAAGGAAGTTCAATTGTGCCCTGATGGGTAAATGGTTGTGGAGATTCATTACGGAAAGAGAGGCTTTGTGGAGATTGATAGTGGCTGGTAAATTTGGGAAAGGAAGTCGGCAGTGGTTCCCTTCGGTCATTAGATGCTCTTATGGATCCAGCGTGTGGATAGGGATCTCTAAAGGTTGGGAGGACTTCCATCGTAGCATTCTCCTCGAAGTAGGGAATGGGGATAATGTTAGGTTCTTGAAGGATAAATGGTGTGGGGATACTTCCCTCCAACTGGAGTTTCCTAGGCTTTATAATCTTGCGATTAACTGAGAGGCTATGGTGAGCGAGATGTTTGAGAATCTTGATGGTAGAGATATTTGGGCCCCTACATTTAGAAGAAACTTACAAGACTGGGAGGTTGGTGATGTGGCAAGATTTCTTGAGAAGCTCTATGCCATAAAGAGACAAGGGCCTAATGAAGATAGGGTGGTTTGGGCAAGATCGAAGAACAGGAAGTTCACTGTTAAGTCCTTTTATTCAGCTTTATGTGATCTGGACAGAATTTCCTACCCTTGGAAAGTCATTTGGAAATCGAAAGCTCCCAGCAGAGTGGCTTTTTTTGTATGGGAGGCAATAAAGGAGGCCATCCTTACGGGGGATAATCTGAGAGCTAGAAATAAGGTTAACGTCAACCGGTGCTACATGTGTAAAGAAGATGAGACGAGAAATCACCTTTTGCTGCATTGCTCTGTAGCAAGAGAGGTATGGAGTCATTTCTTCCTCTTAGCAGGCATTTCTTGGGTTATGCCAAGATAAGTAGTTGAATTCCTCCGTGGTTGGTCGCTGTATAAGAGGAGAAGGAGGAATGTGGTTTGGGATACAGCCCCGTTGGCAATCTGGTGGAGCATTTGAAAGGAGAGGAACCATAGAGCTTTCGATAATGTGGAAGCTGGGTCAGATAAACTTAAGAAGAATGTCTTTCAGCTCCTCTGTTTTTGGTGCTCGGAGACCTTTTTGCATGAATGGAACCTTTTTGTGGATATGGAGGATAGTGCAATCCAATTGTAATTTTGTTTAGTATTCTTCTCGTGTACAGGATTTCGCCTCCCTTTTTGGCGTCGTAATTAATACAAACTTTATTTATCAAAAAAAAAAACAATTTTCAATTACTAAGGAAAAGGAGGTTGAACAAGCTATTGACGAAAAATTAAATCAAGAGATAAATATAGTTTAATATTTTGCCTGCTTTTGTTTATGTTAATGGTTTATATTTGTGGCCTCTTTGGTATGCTTTGGTATATTTGGACCGAAGGAAATGTGAGAATTTTTGCACAATCAGATTTTGTCTTTCCCTCTTCTCATGGAGAAGATTCAGTTTCTTGCTTCCTTCCGGGCTGCAGTGCTGGGTGCCTTCACGTGTGTCTCCGAGGGATCTCAGTGACTGGAAAGCGGTGATCCATTAGGTTCTACCTTTTGAGGCTTTTGTGTGCCATGCTTCTTGCAGATTGTGGTTTAGCATTTGCAGTATTTTTCATTAGTCCTCGCTGTTATTTTTCTTTTCCTAATTCTCCTGGTGGACAGCTTTTGGGAAACTTTTAATCATTTCATCTCTTATTCCCCTTGTGAATCATGAACCAACTATAACTTCTACTTTAGACATTGGAATCATATACATTAGACATTGAGGGCAGTCTCTTTTATTAAAATTTGATGGGGGCAAAATTTTTACACCCTCATATTTCAGAAAGTATTCAACAAGCATGTATACTATTCGCTATTTTGAAAATTAAGCTGGGACACGTGCCTAATACTCCTTCACATGGATCCGCTAATGATTGTTTATATCATCTCCGTGCAAATACATAAATTCTTTTGTACGATAGTTAATATCAAGTCCAGAATGGTGGCATTCATGTCAAAATTCACCACCCACCTACTACTCCACTTGCAATTACCTTCGAGATTTTTCTGCTTGTTTTGTAATCTCAAGCGGAACATATTGGAATTGAAATTTGTAAACTTGTCAAATCTATTTTAAATAAATTTTTGAGGCAAATAGGACATCTAAGAAAAATTCTTTTGGCATGGGAAAATATCCCAGCTGTCCTATGTATGTGGAGTATCAACTATGGCGTCATTGAGACACAGAACACTCTGGAGGAACTCGCCCAAAATATTGCATTGGGTGGAACTTTTTTGTCTATGTCCATCAAGAGCAACTAAGTTGGGGTGATAGATGTTTGAGCTATTATAGAAGGTGTCCCAGATGATGATAATGCCTCGAAGAGCACTCAAGACGGAACATGATCTCAATCCTTCAGCGAACTCCATCCAGGTTTTGGAGCTTAGACTCCATTAACCATCAAGTCAAGGGTGGCCCTAGAACTGATTTTTGTAACCTGCCTCAGTTTACTTCTACTTTCAATGCCTCTATGTGCAGCTGAATAGGTAATCCACTTGCGAAACTGATTACTCAAGCCCTTTTATCAGCCCAAAACCCTACATTCTTGAGACGGTATTCCACACCACGACATTTCATATCTTAATTTTATTCTGCTCATTCTTTTTGATAGTTTGTACCTTACCTTCATTCAGATTTTGCTTATTAGATTATTTGAGGAATGGTACAGCACCTGATTTATTCTTGAGAACATATTTAATCAGGTCTATCTGTTATATATTTTAATGACTTTTATTCGTCTATTGTAATAGGGCAGTTGAGCATAACATGTTATCTGGTCCAATTCCCAAGGAGCTTGGAAACCTCAAGGAACTATATTTTCTGTAAGTCCCTTTTCATTGCCTTTTTATGAAAATATATCATGTATATACTCCAAGAATTGTCTTGTGGAAACTGAGTTGCTATTGCTTGAGAGCTAGAGATAATGAGTAAAGCATTGTAAAGGAAGTTCTGGTCAAGATAGATTTAGCCATGTGTAACTAATGGTCAAGCTACCACCCCATTAAAAGCTTAAGTTGTTGGAGAAATTCCCAACTGTGTATACCGTGCTTTAACACTCCCCTTTTCACACGTGGAGAGATAAACCGAGGTGCATCACTACTTGGGGAAACATAATGCAGTCCAATGACTTGAACCCAAGATCTTGTGTAACAAGACGTTTGATACCGTGTTAAACTTGCATTTATCTAAAAGCTTGAGATTAGTGAGAGGACCCAACAATGTAACCACATTTCATCACTAACTAATGTTAAACAGTTAAAGTGGTTCTGTTGTGGATGTTCTTTGCAATAGAAGAAACATGGGATGGATGAAAAAGGTTCATTGTCACAAATGTTGAAGCATTAGTGGCCTTCTCAAACGACTTATGCTTTTAGATGAGCTGGTGACATGACATGTTAATTTAAACCTAGCTTAGTTTTACAATGTCTTGGGTTCACATCTTGCTTTTTATGTTTGTTTGCCCCTACAATGTAAGGACAGTTTAAACTCTGTTTAATTTTGTGTATGGACAGGAGGCACCTAAAATTTCCTTGCCACGTGGGTGGGAGTGTGGAATCATGAGACTCATAGTCATGGAGACCTGTGTTATCAGCTTAAGCTTTTAGATTACTTTCTAAGTTAACAAAAGATATATCTGACATAGTGATAACCTGCAGAAATTTGCAAATAGGGAAAGCAACTGCTGCGGAACTCAAATTAAATGACTCTCAACCTGTACCTTAGTCTTTATAAACTTATAAGTTCGATTTTAAGTTCCCAATACCATAACTTTCTCCAGAATCACTTTCAGAAGCTGAAAGAGATAGTGCTCTCTTCTCAATGTAACATGAACGATGACAATGTAGCAGGAGTCAACATTTTTTTTTGTAGATAAGTAAGAAGTACCCCCTCCGTTCCTAAATAATTATCATGCTTTCCTTTTTCGTCCGTTTTAAAATAATTGTCTTGTTTCTAAATTTTCTTTTTAAGGAAAACACTTTTACCACTTTACCCTTACCTTTTTCTTCTTACTTTGATTATGGCCACATAGCACATACACAAGGGCTTTGAAGGAAAGTACACATTATACCAATATTTATAATAGTGTCAATTAAGTTTTCTTAAACGATGTGTTGGGTCAAACAAGACAATTATTTAGCATCATCCTTTGTACATAGGGAATATACTATCATGAATTCTACTATGTTTCATGTTTGCGAGGAAGATCTTGATTCGAGCCGTGGAATCGAATCGGATTGGATGGGGGTGTGGAGATTGGAGGCGAATGCCTCGATCCAGAAGGAGAGGTGTGCACCGAGACAGAGATGTGCAGGGGTTGCAGGATTGTGTTAGGGTAAAAAAACTCTGGACCAGCTGACCAGGTAAGGTCTCAAGAGGATTTTGCTATTGAGAGAGACCTTGAGATAATGGAAGAAGTTTTGTAAGAAGTATCAGACAAAGCTGTGTTTTGCTCTACCTTAGCGGTGGTTAGGCCGGAAGGAGGTCGAAAGCTACAAATATTTCTATTTGGGTGAGAAGGAGGGTTAAGGGCCTTGGGAGTGTCATGTGCTTGTGCTGAGTATGAAGAGAAAATTCTGAACCTGCTTATGGATATTGAAAGGGGGTGGAAAGCGACGGATAGAAGGAGTAATATCAAATCCAAGAAGAATCAGGCAGGCGCAGAAGGGAATTAGAACAATTATTCTGTAGCCTGTAGCCTAAAATTTGATCAAATAGGCCTCAAGTTCACAGAAGGTACAAGTAGGTAGGGGAGGAGGAAAAGGAATGTTTTGTAGCATGGATCTACGAGTCATTTCATGGAATGTGTGGGGCCTTAATGAAGTGTCAAAAATACAATTAATCAAAGCTATCTTGCAAGATAGAAGCTTCCTGTGGTTTGCTTGCTGGAAACAAAGATGCAAAAGGTTGGTTGAAGGGTGGTGAACAATGTAAGTGGTGGTAGATGGACTCAATGGGAACATTTAGAACCAGTCAGGGTACTCTAGTGCTGTGAGACAATCCCATTATGGCTAGAGTCAGGGTAGAGATAGGTCTTCATTCCGTCATATGCCTCTTCAAGGTGTCGGCAAGGGAGATATTGGGTATTCTTTGGGATGTATGGTCCTTGTTGGTATTCTTCTTGTAGGGGGTTGTGGGAAGAGCTAAAGGTAGTGCATAATAGATGTAGATTTCCATGGTATCTAGGGGGGATTTCAACATTATCAGATTTCCTCATGAACGACTTTGGTACGCAGGTGTTTTCTCAGGCTATGGTGGACTTCAATCATTTCATCAATGATTGGGGGTTGGTGGAATTGCCTTTATTGGGAGGTCGACATAGTTGAAAAAAGCGGAAGGCGAGAGGCGGGTGAGAGGTCAAAATTTGAGGCGAGAGGCGAGGCGCAAAAAAGGCGCTCACAGAACAAATATTAAGGAAAAATTAATATATATATATATATATATATATATATATATATATATATATATATATATATATATATATAACTTAACAAATCTCAATAAAACATGTCATGAGTGATGAAACTAGGACCAAGTTTCGACATAATATTAATAACACAAATTTCATCGTTCATAGTTGAAATTCCAAAATATTAGATGAACTTAACTTAAATTCCAAACAAGAAAATAAATAGTCATTAAAGCAAATGAAAATAAAGACATGCAAAAGAGAACTAAAGTCATGAAATGTAATAAATAACAACCATAATTGTTAAAGGCGAGCATCTGAGGTGAGAGGCGAGGCGAGTTGTAGCGCCTCATGTGTTCGAGGCGAGGCGATGTGCAAAAGGCGATGCCTTTGGCGCCTTTTTGAAAGGCGAGAGGCGGTGAAAAGGCGTGAAAGGCGCTCACTTAATTAATTTTTTAGTTTCTGTAGGACCAAACGACCTAGTTTAGTCTGGGTATAAATATAAGAATAAAGCCCTAAATTTCCCAAATAAGACAACGCCAACAGAAGAGCATTAAACTATCGATTTCGCGTGCAACTTCTACTTCGACACTACGACGTCAAGGCTTCGACTTCAACACTGCAACGTCAAGGCTGGTCTTCGAAGTCGACTGCAAGTATGTAAGGCTTCCTTCTTCGCAAGTAAGCTCTCATTCCGTTAAACCCTTTTGACTTCGAAGTCGACTCCCGATAACCCTTTAATTTTTCTTTCATGCTTTCCCTCGTTAGTTCGGAAAGAGGACTATATGTTCAAGTTAGTGCATCTCTTTCTCTCTTCCCTTCTTCGATCAGGAAAAGTAACTTTTTTTAATTAAGTACTTTGTAGTTCGAAGTCGACTTCTATTTTAAAATAGACAATATTCAGTTTTCGACTTCTATTTTTTTTAAAAAAGTTCAGATTTCAATTTTTTTTAATTAAATACTCTGTAAATATGTACTTTTTTTAACTTAAAAAATATTTTTGAAACAAATTTACTATGTCTATTTTTTAACTTTCATTACTCTGTTTTATTTTTTAAAACTATATATTTATGAGTTATTCTTAGTTCTTCCTACCCCATACATTACTTGAGCTACTTGTTCAGTAGTTTGTTTATGTTATTGATAATATGTTATAACTTAGTTTCATGTATTATGCTCACTTATAACATGTTTTGTTGAGATTTGTTTAGTTATATATATTTTATATATTTTTCCTTAGTATTGTTTCCGTGAGTGCCTTTTTTAGCGTCTCGCCTCTCGCCTCAAATATGGACTTCTCGCCTTTTTGGCGCCTCCCAACTTTGACAACTATGTTAACAACTAAAAACACAACAAGCTGCTAAAATCCACATCATCTATCTCATCATCATCTCCATAATCTTCATCATCCTCATTCACATGCATAGGCGCCAAAAGGTGCAAAAAGGGCGAAAAAGGCACAAAAAAGGCGAAAAATGCACAAAAAAGACGAAAAAGGCGCTCGTCGCCTCACCTCACTCTTTCCAGGCGATAACCCCTCGCCTCCTCTCGCCTCTCGCCTCAGGCGCAAAAGGCGCTCGCCTTTTTAAACTATGGAGGTCGATTCACTTGGTTCAGAAGTGGTGACAGAAAACAATGCACGAAAATTGGCAGGTTTCTAGTTAGTTTCGTCGGACTGGGAAGAGTGTTTTGGTGGCCCACGTCAATCTTGCCTATCTAGGGTGCTATCAACCATGCTCCTCTATGTCTCAAATGTGGAGGCCTGTTGAAAAGGGAAATTCCCTTTCAGATTCGAGAACATGTGGTTGAAAGAGCCTGGTTTCCTTGAATGGGTGAAGGCCGAGTGGCAATCTTTCAATGTGTCAGGAGATCCCTCTTGCAGATTTGCAAAAATAATAATTGAAGTTGCTGTAAGTGGATCTAGTGTTGAATAGGGAGATTTTTTTGGAACATAAAAGTGAGGTTGGTGAAGGATTTAGAAGAACTCAAGAGTTCCGGATGACACTGGTTAACACTCTCCCATCTCTCTTACACGTATAACGCCGGTAAACATAGATCTTCTTCTGGATCTGCAGATTGTCTCCTGTAAGGACAGCTTCAATAGATGCCTCTCAAACAAAAAAAAAGTCACTCTGCTTGGGGCCTTTGATTTCCACACCGCCTTCCAAGGGAAAGGAGACGTGTTGCTGTTCGTCAAAGCCGAATAGTAAGATTTAACTGAGAATGTCCTGCTTAAATTTTGCCCCCTTCCAAGTAACTCAATCCTCTTTATTACCATAACCTACTGTGCATTAATCTGTTCTAAAAACTAGACGAGGGTTCTAGCTCCCAATCTTGAGGTTATCTTCTAAAATGAGGATTTCAAGTAACTATTACTTCCTTCACTTGTAAACTGGAACTAATCATTTCGTCCTTCTAGGAAGACAAATTAAATAACAAGGAGAAACTCTCCATACTTCTTTATCGCCGCACCACTTGTCATTCCAGAATTTAATTGAAGCATCATTCCCTACTCAAAGAAATGTACCTATTAAACAAGTCCGAAGCTTTTCGAATCCCTTTTCAAATACCCACCTCATATGGAATAGAGACCTCATTAGGAAATCATAGATGATCTCCCTCCCCATCTTTCCCCATCACCACTTTTCTCCACAAAGCCTCTTTGTCAATCATGAATCTCCTGAGGTAGCGGGAGTTGGCATTGCAATTATGTTTATTGATCAGAATGGTTTTCATGTGAGGTGTATTGCATATTGTGGCTGTCAAATTTGTGGTGGCAATATTGGTAGTGGTGGTGGCTGTTAAGTAAACCAACTCATTTAAAAGCATAAGGTGTAAGAAAAAGGGCCCAACTATGTTTCTATGCTTGACCATCCGACACGTGTGTGACTCTCATTTGTATTTAGAAAACTAATCGAAGTGCATAAATATCGACAAACACTTACCATGCACATGTCAATTTTCATTACTATTTTTAATGCCCGTTAAGGCTAGGGGGTAAAATAGTAAAATTGTGACATTGTGTATGACTAGGGGATAAACCTTCAGTTAAGGTGCAAAGTGGGATTTGGTGTATAGATTTGGGGGGCCATTCGGCTAGTTATATTTTGGCCTTGGGATAAAATAGCAATTTGGCCTTTCAACTTAACTTTATTACTTGTTTCAGTAATCATGCCTTTTCACTTCCTAGTGCGGTCCTTGAACTCAACATTTAGCGATTACAGTAGTTAGTCCCTGAGATCACTTTAGTCATTTTACCCCTGCTTGACAACTTATTTACTCAACCAACATATGGGTTAAGGTTTTCAAATTAAAACGTATTTACCCAAGTATTTTTGGATCAGTGTGAATAATAATTATTTCACTAACTACACATAATTTACTTATAAAAAAACTAACTACACGTAATTACCCCATTCGAATAAAACTTGGTAACATATATCCCTCAGAAAATATTTACAAAAAATATATCTTAAGATACAAAAATATATTCTATTTATATTTATTTTAAAATAAAATGATATATAATATATAAGAAAAATTATGTATTTTTTTTCTTTATATTATTGTTATCACTTTTGCCCATTTCCTCAACGAACAATTAAATCCAAACATCATTGCAACCTAAGAAATTCAAGTTCTTTGATGTTCTTGTTTAGAAGAACCAAAAATCACATCAACACCACCGCTGCTGCCATTAACACCAACCTCCACACTGTTGTTGCAACCTCTACCAACCACCAATGAACAATCTCATCTTTACCTTAATTTTGGATAAATTAATCATACCCACATACATAACGTGAACTCGTCTATGGCTGCTTGTGCCAAGAAGCCCAATCTGGCATCCATCTCAATCTCTGTACATATCATCAACGAGGAGCTGGGTGGAACCTTGAGGCCAAGATAAGTGAGGTCAATACTCGGCATATGCGCATCTGAGAGGTGGGTCGACAACTCGACATGTGTGGGGTGGCGTTTATGGAGTTTTGGAGAGTTAGGTCGAGGCAACTTAAAGGCTGAGGAATGAAAGAGAAATGTACATATCAATGATGAAGATGGGTGGAAGCAGGTTAGTGTTTATGAGATAGAGCAAGATTGATGTGGATGAGGAGGCGCTGGTGGACTTGGTGTCAGTGGTGGGTGTTGAAGGAGTGGTGGCAGGGGTGGGGCCTGTTAAGGAGGAGGTGGTTGTGGGAGTTAAAAGTGGGAGATAGAATCAACAGGAGGAAGGAAAAGGTAAAAAGAAAAAAGTTGGGCTGGAAAAAAAAAAGGTAAACTAGAAAGACTTGCGACAATCACTAGTTCATTTTTTTTTGATAAAGGTAAAGTATATATATATATATATATATATATATATATATATATATATATATATATATATATATATGAAGAGCGTCAAAACAGGTGACGCGTTCTTGACATAAAAGTATACACTACACAAAAATATACCCACTAGCCAATATGAAAAATATTCACAGCATCTGCACTAGTGTTATCATTAAGATTCAAGGTATGATCAGCCCCTACACTCCATTCAAGCATGTTCAAGAGAAGCGATTTCCTCAAAGCATTCATAGAACCCTCTTCATTATCAAACGCCCTTCGATTTCTTTCTTTCTAAATCATTCAAGCTACGCTTAATGGGGCAACATCCCAAAGGCTATTCCTGCTCTTTTTCCTCCTAAAATAAGACCAATTCCAAAAAAGATCCTTGGTAGAGTTTGGGAGCACCCACGATATGTTAAACAAGCCAAAAATCGCAGACCATAGAGTCCCCACCACCAGGCAGTGGAGCATCAAATGGTTAGCACTCTCTTCATCCCCATTGCGGAGATACAACCGATTAGTGTACAGAAGGCCTCTTTTCCTCAAATTGTCACCTGTGAAGATGCCAAAAAATCCACTCTACTTGGAACCCCAGTTTTCCATATCGATCTCCACGGGAACAGAATTCTGTTGCTGCTGTCCAGTTTAGAGTAAAACCATTTCACCGAAAACACTCTACTTTTGTCATCGTCCCGTAAAACTTTATCCGCTGGAAGGCCAACTTTCTGGGCGTATAAGAACTCAAACAATCTCACGACTGTCTCAATCTCCCAGTCTTGAAAGTTTCTGCGAAAAGAAAGATTCCATATAGACCTGCCCTCCTCCGAATAAAGCACAGAATTTATGTAGCACTCCTTATCTCTAGCCAGAGCATACAGATTGGGGAATAATCTGCATAACTCCCCTCTAGCACACCATTTGTCCTTTCAAAACCTCATTGAAGAGCCATCACCAATTTCAAAAGAGATGTGTCTAGCGAAATTATCCCATCTTCTTCTTATACCTTTCCAAAAACCCACCCCAAAGGATTCATTAATGGCAGCGGGAAACCAAGAGTGATTTCCATTACCATATTTACACTCCACCACCTTACGCCACAATGCCTCCCTCTCCGTAAGATACCTCCACAACCATTTCCCAAGAAGGGCTTCATTGAACAGCTTTAACTTTTTAACTCCAAGCCCTCCTGCCTTAAGACTCCTACAAACTGTCGACCATTTAATCAAATGGAATTTTTTCCCCTCCGAGCCCCCTTCCCACAGGAAATCCCTTTCCAGCTTTTCTAGACGATTCCTAACCGAAACTGGAATCACAAGCAGCGACAGATAATAAGTAGGCATGCTGGACAAAGTATTTTTTACTAGAACAAGCCTCCCCCCTTTGGATAAGTATTGTCTCTTCCAACCCGCTAGCCGACGTTCGAACCTTTCAACCACCTCATTCCACACTACCTTGCTTTTAAAGGGAGCCCCAATGGGTAATCCGAGATAAGATGCAGGGAGTCTCGTTACCTTACACCCAAAAAAAGAAACCAAACCCCCCACATTCTCGACGTCTCCAACTGGAATGATTTCGCTCTTAGAAATATTTATCTTAAGACCCAAAGCCGCCTGAAAGAATAAAATCACCAAGCGAAGAAATCCAGGTTGTGACTTATCCGCCCCACAGAAAACCAAGGTGTCATCCGCAAACAAGAGATGAGACACCTTAGTTGCCGGACCACCTGCCCTATCCACCCAGAATCCATCAAAATAACCTCCCAGCATTGCTTTATCCACCAAGTTGCTCAAAGCCTCCATAACTATGATGAAGAGAAAAGGAGAAAGGGGATCTCCTTGACGCAAACCCCTCGAAATCCCAAAAAATCCAGCAGGTTCTCCGTTAACAAGGATGGAAAACCGAGCAGTTGAAATGCAGAATTGAATCCAGTTTCTCCACTTAACCCCAAACCCCATTTTCTCCATCATAAACATCAGAAAATCCCAATTCACATTATCAAACGCCTTTTCTATATCCAGCTTACATAGTAAGCCCGGGTTCCGCCTTTGATTCTAGCATCCACTGCTTCGTTTGCAATCAGCGACGCATCTAAGATGATTTTATCCATAGTTTTCCTCAATCTATGGGAAAGCACCTTCGCAATGATTTTGTAGACCCCTCCAACCAAGCTAATGGGTCTGAATTCCTTCACGTCGCTAGCGCCTTTCGTTTTAGGGATTAGAACAATGAAAGTGGCACTAAAACTTTTCTAAAAGCACGAATTCTCATAAAAGTGGTTGAAAACTCTCATCATATCCTCCCTTATGACATCCCAACACTGCTGAAAAAAAGCCAGGGAGAAACCATCTGGACCCGGGGCTTTGTCACCTCTCATTTTATGCAAGACCAGCACCACTTCCTCTTCCGTAAAAGGCTGCTCAAGTTCAGACGAAGCTTCCAAGTCAAGGGCCTTGCACGGGACTCCCTCTAGCGTCGGTCTCCAATCACTGTTGTCCCTGTACAGATTCTCATAGAAGTTCACAATCCCTCTTTTAATCTCCTCCTTTTCTTCCAGAATCTCCCCATCAACTGTCAACTTTTTAATCTGATTTACTGAGGAATGCGCACTTGCCATCCTATGGAAAAAATTGGTATTGTTGTCCCCCACCTTGAGCCACTGGACCCTTGATTTTTGTCTCCAACTAATTTCCTCACATCTCAGAAGGCGCTCTATATATATAGTTTGATAGGTAAGTGTGACCCCTTGTTGGTATGGGGGTTGGAACCAAGGACCTTAAGGTCATTGCTTGAGTGCCCTCGCCATCTCTTCCACCCGTTGGGGTCATTGGTTTGTGAATATTATGGTTGCTTGAAACTATTTTTGGTGGTTAGAAGTTCACATACACTTGTCTTTGTCATGTGTTACTATTGTTTAATTAATGTCTTAACATAAGTTAGCTCAGCCCTTATCCTTGTCAATTGGGCTTCCCGCATGAATCCTTCTCGGCCAGAGTTTGGCCTTGTTTAACTGATGTTCCAAAAATAAGAGATGTTGGTTATGTTAATTGACCTGACCCAATAGGCCTGGCTTATGGTTCTTTTGGATCCTGGGGTTTCTGAATCCAAGAGTTAAATGTTAAATGTCCTAGCTTTGATGTCAGACAAAATGGTGTAATTCTTATAGCTTTCTTTTGTTACTGCGGTTTGTCAGTATATGAAAGAACATGGTTTCGTTTATGGGTGTGCTTATTTTACTTCACTGACCTGATGAAGCGAAATAGGTCATTAGTTTGAGTGGTAGGTGTTCCTTATCATTGGTAGTGTTTTGAGAATCATCCAACTGTTTACATGAACTCTTGGATGTGTGACTCAAGCAAAACAACATAGTGAGGTCTGAAGATACTATATCAAGAGCACTTTCAAGTATTAGATTCCTTGCAGCAAAATTTTCCTTTTAGTACTGCTGGGATATCTTTGGAGTAGGGGTGTAAGTGGTTCAGTTTAGGCCAAAACCATAAACCGAACCCCCCTTGGATCCAAAATTTTCAAACCGAACCGAACCGAACCACTCGGTTTTGTTTGGTTGGTTAGGTTTAATGGTAATAGAAATAAAAGTAGCAAACTTGTAACTTGCAACAACAACATCTGCAGCACATAACTCAACAAGTCCTCATAATTCTTTACAGCAAAATCTCATACAATTACAGGAGCCACTACCAGTCTCCAGTCTCCAGTCTCCACTCTCCACTCTCCACACTATGTAGGAAATAATAAACAAACCCAATTACCCACCCAAACTCCACTGTCTGCATCACCAGATTCACCACTACTACTTCTGCTATCACTAGGCACTAGCAGTACATACACCATTAAATTATAAATATGAAACATTGCTGATGTGAATCCTGGTTTGGATTCGAGCCAAGATCGATTAGAAGATTAACGGGACCCTCAACGATAAACAAAGAACGCGGAATTAGAACAACGAAGTATGAAAGTAACGAGAATAACGATAAAAACGAAAATAACGAAATAAGAGAAAGGATAGAAAGAGTCTCCCTTGACCCACTAGTCGCAATTGACTAGGAACCTTGGGGTGCGAATGAGAACCGTTGACGCGATTGCCTACAACCCATGAACACAGAACGCCACAATCCCCCAACTCACGAAGATTGATAAGTTCAAGGTTTGGTTTCTAGTCCAAGAAACTGGATAAACTCACAAACTCAATTGTGAAACAAGTGTATAAACACTCAAAAAAATGCACTTTGCATAACTGATCCCAGATCCCTTTTACAATGTTTTTGACAAGCCTTATATAGGCTACACATACTCAAAGTAAACTGTAGAATTTATGCACTAGGGGACTCCAAGGGTTGGGTGATTAAAAGATAAGACTAAAGGTCTTCAGTGACTCCAAGGGACAGATTCTTCGGTTGCTGATTTCTTGAGAATTGTTTGGATTCCAAGCCTTTTGCTGCGACCAAAAAGTCTTCTAGCTTCCCAAACATGACACTTGAGCCCCTCCATTTGTAGAGTGCCAATCCTTGGCCCTAGGATCACATCATTCCCTTCTTCTTGAAAATGATTCGTCCTCGAATCTATATGATCTGCACTTGAGGCGAGGTCCATCCAGTCGGCCCATTGAGTTGAGAAGAAGTGATTGTTGATAAGCCGCTTGATGAACCAATGTAAATTTGGAATTGGAACGTCGAAGTCAAATGGGTCTTCATATGCATGCATCATCTTCAACTCTTCTCGAACCACATTTAAGTTTCTTTCATTCTCCACTCTCTCTACCCTTCCTCGCTCAAATTCTTTTTTTCTCCTCTCTTTCAATCAAAACACTCTTGTATTTTTCTCACTTTTTCAATATATTCTCTCTTGTTTTTCTCTTTCCTTTTCTTTTTTCTTCTCTTTCTCTCTCTCTTGTTTTTCCCTCTCTTTTCTTTCTCTTTCTCTGCCTTGCTTTTCCTCTCTACCCTTCCTCGCTCAAATAGAAAGACAAAAATAACGAAATAAGAGAAAGGATAGAAAGAGTCTCCTTGACCCACTAGTCGCAATTGACTAGGAACCTTGGGTGCGAACGAGAACCGTTGACGCGATTGCTCACAACCTGAACACGTAACGCCACAATCCCCGACTCACGAAGATTGATAAGTTCAAGGTTTGGTTTCTAGTCCAAGAAACCGGATAAACTCACAAACTCAATTGTGAAACAAGTGTCTGAACACTCAAAAAAATGCACTTTGCATAACTGATCCCAGATCCCCTTTTACAATGTTTTAGACAAGCCTTATATAGGCTACACATACTCAAAGTAAACTGCAGAATTTATGCACCAGGGGACTCCAAGGGTTGGGTGATTAAAAAGATAAGACTAAAGGTCTTCAGGACTCCAAGGAACAGATTCTTCAGTTGCTGATTTCTTGAGAATTGTTTGGATTCCAAGCCTTTGCTGTGACCAAAAAGTCTTCTAGCTTCCCAAACATGACACCTGAGCCCTCCATTTGTAGAGTGCCAATCCTTGGCCCTAGGATCACATCATTCCTTCTTCTTGAAAATGATTCGCCCTCGAATCTATATGATCTGCACTTGAGGCGAGGTCCATCCAATGCCCATTGAGTTGAGAAGAAGTGATTGTTGATAAGCCGCTTGATGAACCAATGTAAATTTGGAATTGGAACGTCAAGTCAAATGGGTCTTCATATGCATGCATCATCTTCAACTCTTCTCGAACCACATTTAAGTTTCTTTCATTCTCCACTCTCTCTACCCTTCTCGCTCAAATTCTTTTTTTTCTCTCTCTTTCAATCAAAACACTCTTGTATTTTTCTCACTTTTCAATATATTCTCTCTTGTTTTTCTCTTTCCTTTTCTTTTTTCTTCTCTTTTTCTTCTTTTTCTCTCTCTTGTTTTTCCCTCTCTTTTTCTTTTCTCTCTTTTTCTTCTCTTTCTCTCTCTTGCTTTTCCCTCTCTACCCTTCCTCGCTCAAATAGAAAGACAAAAATAACGAAATAAGAGAAAGGATAGAAAGAGTCTCCCTTGACCCACTAGTCGCAATTGACTAGGAACCTTGGGGTGCGAATGAGAACCGTTGACGCGGTTGCCTACGAAGATTGATAAGTTCAAGGTTTGGTTTCTAGTCCAAGAAACCGGATACACTCACAAACTCAATTGTGAAACAAGTGTCTGAACACTCAAAAAAATGCACTTTGCATAACTGATCCCAGATCCCTTTTACAATGTTTTTGACAAGCCTTATATAGGCTACACATACTCAAAGTAAACTGTAGAATTTATGCACTAGGGGACTCCAAGGGTTGGGTGATTAAAAGATAAGACTAAAGGTCTTCAGGGACTCCAAGGGACAGATTCTTCGGTTGCTGATTTCTTGAGAATTGTTTGGATTCCAAGCCTTTTGCTGCGACCAAAAAGTCTTTTAGCTTCCCAAACATGACACTTGAGCCCCTCCATTTGTAGAGTGCCAATCCTTGGCCCTAGGATCACATCATTTCCTTCTTCTTGAAAATGATTCGTCCTCGAATCTATATGATCTGCACTTGAGGCGAGGTCCATCCAGTCGGCCCATTGAGTTGAGAAGAAGTGATTGTTGATAAGCCGCTTGATGAACCAATGTAAATTTGGAATTGGAACGTCGAAGTCAAATGGGTCTTCATATGCATGCATCATCTTCAACTCTTCTCGAACCACATTTAAGTTTCTTTCATTCTCCACTCTCTCTACCCTTCCTCGCTCAAATTCTTTTTTTCTCCTCTCTCTTTCAATCAAAACACTCTTGTATTTTTCTCACTTTTTCAATATATTCTCTCTTGTTTTTCTCTTTCCTTTTCTTTTTTCTTCTCTTTCTCTCTCTTGTTTTTCCCTCTCTTTTTCTTCTCTTTCTCTGTCTTGCTTTTCCCTCTCTACCCTTCCTCGCTCAAATAGAAAGACAAAAATAACGAAATAAGAGAAAGGATAGAAAGAGTCTCCCTTGACCCACTAGTCGCAATTGACTAGGAACCTTGGGGTGCGAACGAACGAGAACCGTTGACGCGGTTGCCTACGACCCACGAACACGGAACACCACAATCCCCGACTCACGAAGATTGATAAGTTCAAGGTTTGGTTTCTAGTCCAAGAAACCGGATAAACTCACAAACTCAATTGTGAAACAAGTGTCTGAACACTCAAAAAAATGCACTTTGCATAACTGATCCCAGATCCCCTTTTACAATGTTTTAGACAAGCCTTATATAGGCTACACATACTCAAAGTAAACTGCAGAATTTATGCACCAGGGGACTCCAAGGGTTGGGTGATTAAAAAGATAAGACTAAAGGTCTTCAGGGACTCCAAGGAACAGATTCTTCAGTTGCTGATTTCTTGAGAATTGTTTGGATTCCAAGCCTTTTGCTGTGACCAAAAAGTCTTCTAGCTTCCCAAACATGACACTTGAGCCCCTCCATTTGTAGAGTGCCAATCCTTGGCCCTAGGATCACATCATTCCCTTCTTCTTGAAAATGATTCGTCCTCGAATCTATACGTGCAACCTGATGATCTGCACTTGAGGCGAGGTCCATCCAGTCGGCCCATTGAGTTGAGAGGAAATGATTGTTGATAAGCCGCTTGATGAACCAATGTAAACTTGGAATTGGAATGTCGAAGTCAAATGTGTCTTCATATGCATGCATCATCTTCAACTCTTCTCGAACCACATTTAACTTTTTTCATTCTCCTCTCTCTCTACCCTTCCTCGCTCAATTCTTTTTTTCTCCTCTCTTTCGATCAAAACACTCTCTTGTATTTCTCTCACTTTTTCTTCTTTCTTTTTCAATCTCTTTTTTTTCTCGCTCAGTTTTCTCTCTTTCAAGGAAATTTTTGTTGGTGACAACATCATATATAGCTCGATTTTCATATTTCCATGGACGACCTAGTAAAAGATGCCAACCTTGCATTGGTATAACATCACACAAAACATGATCTTCGTACTTCCCAATGCTAAATGTTACACGCACTTGTTTATCCACCTTAATCACGCCACGAGAATCGAGCAATTGCAAGCTATAAGGGTGCTTACGTCTAACAATGGGAAGTCCCAATTCTTCAACCAATAGAGTGCTAACAACATTAACACCGCTATCACTATTTATAATCATACTAAACACCTTATCTTGCACACAACATCTAGTATGACATATATTTTGAAATACCTCTATTTTCCCCTTGCCTTGCACACTTAAAACCCTCAACAATTCAGCTTGCACTGTTTCCATTTGGTAGTTCAATTACCGTTTTAGAATTGGATGACAAGGAAGGAAGAAAATGAAAATATCGAATGGCTGCAACAATTTTTTTTTTTACTTTTGAAGATAGGATTTATCAAGAACAATGAAATCAAGAACTCAATATCAATTTCCAGATTTTTTTGTAGGACAAGAATAACAAGAACAATTTCCAGATTTTTGTTTTTTGTTTTTTTTTTCTCCAATTTTCTGAGATTTCAGAGAAGAAGAATTCAACGAATAATAGAACGACGAGTAGAACGAATTCGGATTACCTCTTCGATTGGCTCTGATACCAATTGATGTGAATCTGGGTTCGGATTCGAGCGAAGATCGATTTGAAGATTAACGGGACCCTCAATGATAAACAAAGAACGTGGAATTAGAACAACGAACAATGAAAGTAATGAAAATAACGATAAAAACGAAAATAACGAAAGAAGAGAAAGGATAGAAAGAGTCTCCCTTGACCCACTAGTCGCAATTGACTAGGATCCTTGGAGTGCGAATGAGAACCGTTGACGCGATTGCCTACAACCCATGAACACTAAACGCCACAATCTCCCGACTCATGAAGATTGATAAGTTCAAGGTTTGGTTTCTAGTCCAAGAAACTGGATAAACTCACAAACTCAATTGTGAAACAAGTGTATGAACACTCAAAAAAATGCACTTTGCATAACTGATCCCAGATCCCTTTTACAATGTTTTAGACAAGCCTTATATAGGCTACACATACTCAAAGTAAACCGTAGAATTTATGCACTAGGGAACTCCAAGGGTTGGGTGATTAAAAGATAAGACTAAAGGTCTTCAGGGACTCCAAGGGACAGATTCTTCAGTTGCTGATTTCTTGAGAATTTTTTGGGTTCCAAGCCTTTTGCTGCGACCAAAAAGTCTTCTAACTTCGCAAACATGACACTTGAGCCCCTCCATTTGTTGGGTGCCAATCCTTTGCCCTAGGATCACATCAATTGTGCACAAGTATAACCAAAATAAAATGAACATAACTCAACCAAAAAACAAGAGAATGATTTTAGTATGTCATAACAAACAACCAACAAGGCTTAAAAGCCATGGCATTGGCAGTAGCACAGCACAGCAAGCAGCACAGCAACAACAGCAGCAGCAGCACAACAACAGTAGCAACATCTGCAGCACATAACTCAACAAGTCTTCATAATTCCTTCATGCTCCAGCACAGCAATAGCCTGAAATCCTTGAGTAGCCTGAAAAAAATAAAAAAGTAACAATTACTAAAGTACCAATTACACCTAAATCTGTGATAGAAAATGGCCTGATGTTCATTTTAGCACATTGACAGAACATGGTAGGCAACATCATTCTAGGCAGTAGACATGTATAACTCAGTAACTCAAATAGTCAAATGTATCCAAAATCGTATCTATAAATTTTTAAAACAAAAGACACCAAAACATGAATTAATATAATGAAATTACCAAAATTGTTTAAGCTTTAAAAGGTAATTTTCAAAATTTCTTAATATGATACCCAATAGTCAATATAAACAATTTTCGCCAGCAAGCGAGCCGCACAGTCACACACACACAGAGAGAGAGAGAGAGAGAGGGAGAGAGAGAGCATACCATTATACTCTGATATGGATTAGTGAGACTGTGAATCTGCGATGGCCAACAGGTAATGCGACGGGGAAGAAGAAGAACTAAGAAGACGGCGTGCTGTCTTTTGCCATTTGGGAATTGGGACTTGGGTGTAGGGGTAGGGTAAGAAAGAATAAGTATATTTATGCTGAGATTAATGGTCCAGATTGACTTGTGAAGTATATCCAATGGCTAATAGTAATTTACATAATATATATTATATATAATAAATAAATAAAAATCGGTTCGGTTTGGTTCGGTTTCAATACAAAAACCATAAACTGAACTGAACTGGTCGGTTTTTCAATTGTGCAAACCAAAACCAAACCGCCTTAGACCAAAACCGAACCAAACCGCCTGGTTCGGTGGTTCGGCCTTACACCCCTACTTTGGAGATCGAACTTTATGTAATCCATCAGCATTTGTAAGCTAATATTGTGAAAAGGGGTTGAATTGAGATTTGTGGATGTGATCAAAGATACGTATGAAGGAGCTGTGACCGTAGTTAGAAGTTAGAACTACAACAAGAGACTTGTCAGATCCCAGTTATTGTAGGATTACATCCTTTGGCCTTTAATTCCTTATCTTCCTGCCTTGACCATGGAGGGATTGACTAAACATATACAAAATGATATACTGTGGTGTGCAGATGACATTGTTCTTATTGCTGAAACGAAGAATGGATGCAATGATAAGCTAGAAAAGTGGAGAAAAGCTTTAGAAGTCTATCTGCTTAAAATAAGTAGGAGCAAAACAGATTATAAAAATGCAACTTTAGCAACAAAAGGAGTATTAGTGGAGACAAAGTTATGTTACAACTTACATGACCAAAAACTACCACAAAAGGAACAATTTTGATATTTAAAATCAATTATTAATAATGAGGGGGAGGTGCGAGATGATGTTAGAAGTGCATCTCGAGTGTTATGTAATAGGCGCATACATGTTAAGTCGAAAGGAATGTTTTATTAGACAACTATTACAACCATGCTACTTTTTGAAATAGAATGTTGGGCAACTAAGAGAGAACATGTTTACAAATGAGTGCAGCCGAATGAGAATGTCAAGATGGATGTGGTAAAATTAGGAAAAAAATAGAGTTCGTAATCTACAAATTCACGAGATGGTTAATGTCGCCTCAGTATGATATAAATGAGAGAAAATCACTTAAGATGGTTTGGACATTGAATCATAGATCCCTTGCTGCACCCATTACGAAATGTGTGATTGTAGTAGCAATATCAACAACCAGACTTGAGGTAGGGGAAGTCCAAAACTGAAATGGAGATCACTAATAAAGAAGGATATGAATAAGTGTGGGTTGTGTATTCTCTTGCATTGGACCAAACTGTATGGCTTAAGAAAGATTCATGTATCCGAACCCAAGTAATTGGGTCAAAGGTTAAGTTGAGTTGAGTAACTTGAGTTGTATTTGAAGGTTATTAGTGTCCTCTAATGAAAGTAGATGAAAGAGAATATAACCATCAATTAAGATAAAAACCACATGAATTCACAATGCATGTGCAAAAAACCAAGCTTAGTTCAATTGTTATGTTAGTGCTTTTAGCTCGATATCAAGCCATCTGCTGTTTGATTATTTTACTCTTTTGCCAATATAGGTAGCTCAATGCACAGATTATCAAAATTAGCTTGTTACTTTCGATTTCCATTTAGTTGCACATTCTCTCCAGGCAAAGGATATACCTATTATATCCTGTCCTAGAACCCTGCATGAGAGTTAAACACACTTGTTAGTGGCTTTTAACATTCTTTTTTTTTGGGATGGTGGGTTGGGAGTGGGAGAAGTTAGGAAATCTCCATAGGAGGAGGAACTTGATCGAGTTTGTTATTGCAATCTCCTACGTTTTCTTGGTCACTGTTAAGCTTTAAGCAGACCGGGCCTGTCCAAAGCATGTTGCCATATTTACTGTATGTCCTATGGGTTGTTACTTCTATCATGGGTTGTAAATTACATTATGATTCTTCAAGTTATTACTATAAGGAGAGCACTTCAGACATGGACCATGAGAATTGCCAATTGCCAATAGATTTTAGTTTATGCATGTACATGGTCAATAAAAACGTACCATATGAATGTAGCCAATTAGCCATGTGCAGAAGGGTGGCATTGAAAAGGAAGAATATATATGTGTGTGTGTGACTCACTTGCATTTTACGTAGTCACAGTTGCTTGCTGCTATGGTAAATTTTTTGTTTGTTGAGGGTGACTTGGTGAGAGTGTAATCGTTGTTTCTTAAACCTCCTAATGACTTTGATGCACAGGAATCACTGATGGGAAAATGATTGTACATGAGTGCTGATATAATTCATGATAATATGATATATATATAATACTAAATAAGCTGAATTTATTGTTAAAGTAATTTTTGTACAGACACATCCTATTCCTGATGATACTGACCTTATAGAGGATTCCGAGGTATCTGAAGTGGCTAGCTTTCCATCTCAAGATAGAAAAGGAAGGTGGGCAAGATTGACATTTCAGATAATCCTGTCATATCATGGAGGTTCCTTTGATGGGTGGCAGAAGCAGCCTGGCCTCAATACTGTCCAAGGGTAAGATTTTTCCTGATGACCTTTGTATCTGATTACCGGTAAATACAAGTATTCTCCATTATACTTCGAGGCATGCAAATTATTCTAACAGGGCATTGGTCCTGCTGTTAATTCACTGTGTTCTAGACTGTTGAAGTGGGGATGTTTCTTTCTTTCTTTAGCAGTACTTGGATTCACTTCTCTAAGTGGGCTTTTACTTGATCACTCCTCAATGCTCATGAATGGTACTAAAGCAGCTGTTTTGTAACAACTCCAGTCTGACTCTTTTATATGCATACAGAAGTTAAGGATAATCATTAAAATTTCTTAGCAGCTCCTACTTTCAAGTGATTTGAAGGCTCGGAAAACCAAATTGAAAGGAGTCACTTTATAGTTACTGGCCAATCGTTAGGTTTCATATATATATATGTGTGTGTGTGGGAGTAGTTTTCAATGGTTACTTTATCTCACTAACCATTGATGATTACTATTATATTATCCATTCCATTAAAAATAAAGGCTGAGATTTATTGATTAGTTGAATAATGCAATTAATAGTTTGTATTCTTTTGTGGTGAATTAATTACATCATCCAACTAATCAATAAATCTCAGCCTTTTATTTTTTATTAACGGATAATATAACAGTAACCATCAATGAAAAAGCAACCATTCCTTAATACATACTAGCAGTGTTTTCTCAGAGGTTATTTTCATTATGTTAATTAATTTCTTATTATTTTTTATTATGAATACAGTTTAGTTGAAAAGTCTCTTGGAGAATTCATTGATGAGAAGAAAGCTGGACAGCTGAAAGAAAAGGGTTTGCCAATGGAAGGGTGTGCGGTAGTGGCTGGACGGACTGATAAAGGAGTAACTGGTTTTCAACAAGTCTGTTCTTTCTGTATGTTATGATCTTGCCTCATTTCATTACTGTTTAAATTTCCACGATGCTGATTGCTTCTCTTCTATCTTTGTTCCATCAGCCTTCTGGTTGGTTGTTTATTTCATATTACATCTATTGCAATGTTTGACTGTTGGCCAGGTCCTTTTTGTTTTTCTCAGAGAAGTAGAGCATAAATGGAAGCTGGCTAATAAGGCAAAACTCGTGTAGATGCTCCATATACAGAAAAGATATTAAAGGCGACACAGTCAGATAAAAGATGTTAGGAAACCAGCCTGGAGAACTACGTAAAGTAATTTCCTCCTATTCCCCAAAAATATCAGCCAGTGGCTTCGAACAAACTCTTTCTTTAACATAAACCAAGCACAAAAAAGACATCAAGTTAACCTTATCTAATGAACGGATAGTGCTGGAGATGCTCCATGCATAATCATAATGCCCATTTCTGTTTGGGGGATGCTTTTGAGTTGGGCACGATACAATCGTAGGAGGAGGAATATTCTTTGGAATGCTGTTCCGTGGTGTTTGGTGGACCATTTGGAAAGAGAGGAATAGAAGAATCTTTGATAATATTGAGGGTTCGATGGACCACTTGAGATACTGTCTTCTGCCGTTCTGCGTACTTTGTTTATGTGGTGTTCGTCGACATATCATTCTCTCAGTCATTCTTTTGTGGATTATGTGAATAGCTTTAGTATTGAGTAGTTTGTATACCCCTAGTGTACAAAGGACACGTTTCCTGATTTGACGCTTTTTTTTAATATACACTTTACCTATAAAAAAATATCATAATGCTTATCCACATTATATTTACCCCATAGTCCATGCTCTAGTTGACTTCTTGATGGCCTCTTAAGCTTGTAATACCCATTTTTACGTGGACTCGGGTGCGGGCGTGGATCAGGATGTCAGACGGGTTAACTCTATAAATCTTAGGATCCTACACGGTTGAAAAGGGTCCAAAATCTCTACACGGGTGCGTGGACTTGGAGCTAAATTAGTCAAAATACATGCTTATGCATATACACTAAGATACCGTTAATTTTATGACATTCTAATAAAAATAAATGTATTTGGTTATCATATAAGTTTGGAGTACAAGTATGAGTTATCTATTTTGTCTATTAAAAAGTTAGAAACATTAAATTATTGATTTATACTTCTTAAAATAAGAAGAATTGTACTAGAATAGGATCGGAGTAAAGAGGTTTATTTAGGAACGGAGAAAAAACTTGGGGCCTTAGTGCAATTTTGTAATTCCCTTAAAAAAGTAAATGATTACATGGCCAAACCCATTTAACCCAACAAGGCAGAAAAGGTGGTGCAGATGGTGGTTTTAGGATGCCACGTCATCATTCCGTTAGTGATACATAACGGAAGTAACTATTGGGGCTTTAATAGAAGGAGAAATGTAGGTACAATGGCATAAATGAAATAAAATAGAGTGGTTAAACTCGTATTCGAACCAAAGTACAACGGTCAAAAATGGCATTAGGCCATCGGTGTATGCAACATATTTTTTATTTATTTATGGCATGCCTTAGAGAGGACGTGAGCCATTGTAGTTTTTGTGCTTGGTAAGTTGGGACATGCACCATTCATAACTGTAGGAGACTTTATTTGTAACTTTGCCGTTTACAATGTGTCATGTAGTTTTTGGGTTGCACATAGATAGCTGATCCAGATCTGCAACATGCTAGACATGCCAATACCGATTCTTATCTATGTCAAGAAGCTTAACGCTGTAGCCTTTTGTGCCACAAACATGCAAGTCCTGAATTATCTGAGGAAATCTTTATTCATCTAACATGTTTCTTAATCGTATGGTATTTTTTGGCAATGCTTTTTGTGGGAGTAAAGCTGTCTCCAGCTAGGTTGATGCATATTCATTTTTTTTTTTTGGCTTAAATAGCAATTTGGTCGCCCCACTTTCACACTTTTTTTGTTAAACTCACTGTACTTTTTTTCTTCTCAATTTAATCACTATACTTGGCTTTATTTTCACGTTCATCACTCCATCCAGTCTTTTGGATAAAAAACTTTAAAAAATTTAAAAACCCAAAAATGCCCCTACCAACACAATGGGGTCTTTTTGCATTTTACCCTCACCTCAAACTTATCTTCAACCTTCAAACATGCTCCTTTCCCCTCCCTCCACCCTGATACCAACTCCAACACAACATGAACAAATTAGAAGACTCCATCTTCTTCCAAGATAATCAAATTTGGGTTTCAATGGAAAGAGAGAGAGAGTTTTGTCATCTTCTTCCTCCATGTCTTGTCTGCTACCATCATCAAAGCTTCTTTTGATTTCAAAATCTTGATCTCAAATCAAACCCAGATCTAACCCAGATCTCAAATCAAACCTAGATCTAACCCAGATCTCAAATCAAACCCAGATCTCAAATCAAACCCATATCTCAAATCTAACCCTTCCAAGCTTCTCTTGCTCTCAGCCTCTTGCTCCGCTAGCCAGTCGAAGCTATCCCAACACGCAACCATGGTGGACAAGGCAGTGACGATCCGAACCAGAAAGTTCATGACTAACCGCCTTTTCTCTAGGAAGCAATTTGTCATTGATGTTCTTCATTCGAAAAGTTTTGTACCCATTTTAGAGGTGGAAAGTCAACTGGGTCCGGAATTGATTGACTTAGTGAGCTAAGCAGATAACTCTTGCTCAAAATCAGAACCAATGTCAACTTTCAAGATGAAAGGACCCAGTAAGATAGATTTATCAATGACAGCTTCATTCGATAGTCAGTATCACATCGACTTCCCATAGAATTGATAGAGGAGGGCTCTTTTTGGCTGTTTGTGTTTTGGAGTGGATGCTTATTTCCGGTAGGAAATTATATATATATATTCTTCAACTCCTAAGTACTTTGATCTTTTAGTTTGACCCCCTAACTATTAATATTTTAAACTGAAAAACCTTTAATATTAGTAAGGGCATTTTGGTAATTTCAAACAGTTCCGTCCATCTAACTAACGGAAATGATCCTCAGTGACCTTATTGGCTTGATTGGCCAAGTACAGTGATTAAATTGAGAAAAAAAAAACGAAAAAAGTGTGTAAGTAGGGTGACCAAATTGCTATTTAAGCCCTTTTTTTTTTTTGATAAGTAAATATTATATAAATCACTAGCACCAAAGCAGGTTGTGTGTCCTTTGTATGCTAGAGGTATGCACATTAATCTATAGAAAGGCTATTAACAAATTCTACAAAAGAATATCTAGTAAGTAGAGTCCCCATCAACTCGGAACACCAAAAGAATAGAGTACGCAGGGTGCCTTTCAGCTGAAGTATGGAACCTTCCTCATTCTCAAACACCCTTCTATTTCTTTCCCCTAAATATTCCATACAACAGCCAAATGAATTGTCTCTCAAAAAGTATTCCTCTTCATTCTCTTATATAAAGACCAACTCAGCAGTACCTCTCTAAAAGATCAAGGCATCACCCATGAGATTTTAAACATCCCGATAATAAAATTCCATAAATCTATAGCAACTGGACAGTGGATCAACAGATGGTTAATGCTTTCTTCATTGATATAAAACATCTGTTAACATAGATCTTGTTTCTTCACCGCGGATTATCCCTGGTATGAATTGCTTCATTGCATGCCTCCCATGCAAAAGAGGCAACTTGACTGGGAGCTCTAGTTTTCCAGATAGGCTTCCATGGAAATGATGTGTGGTTTATATGAAGCAGCTTATCGTAGAAGGATTTGACATAAAACTTCCCCCTTCTCGAACGATCCCATCTCACCTTGTCCTCCCAGCCCCCTACCTGCACAGCATGGATCTTCTCGATGAAATGCATGAAAGAATCCATTTCCCAATCTTGAAAATTGCGTCTAAAAGTAGGATTCCACACCACTCCCCCCTCTTCCAACTCCAAAACTGAATTTACCCAACAATCTTTCTCCTTTGACAAGGTGAAAGGAGTAGGAAAGCTGCTCCACAATTCCATCTCACCACACCATTTATCTGTCCAAAATCGCACCAAGGAACCATCACCAATCTCAAAAGAATTCCAACCTCTACAAATACCTCTCCAAACACCGATTCCATATGGGCTATCAATGGCCTTAGGAAACCACTTATGATCACCTTCCCCATACTTATTAATCACCACTTTCCACCAAAAGCCATTCTTCTCAGTCAAGAATCTCCATTACCATTTTCCCAGAAGAGCCGAATTGAAATAACCTATAGGACACTATTTTGGACCTTGTGAAACTCGAGAAACGTTGTTGATCCAAGGTTATTGCATCCTTGGTTATATCTTAATATTAGGACAATAGCAACATGATGTCAATTATATCATTATATTAACTGATTGAAAATCAAGGGTTGTTGTACTCATTGGTCGAGTACAAAGTTTTTGTTATCATGCGCTAGGTAAGTGGAGTCTATATCTGAAAGATTAAGGTGGTTGTTTGAGCTGTTGTATCATTTGACCATTTTCTTTAGTTACAGTCAATATTTATATATTTTCAAATGTAACCGTCCTTCTGGTGGAACATTAAATTACTCGAAATGCTTATTTGTCTAGATACCTGGAGAAAGGATGTTAAAGCTCGAGATATTGAAGATGCCATCAACAGGACATCCCCTGGAAAGTTAAGGGTCATATCTGTTTCTGAGGTAGTGTAGCCTTGTGTTTATCTGTAAGACAAACTGCACAAGCTCTTGCACTTTGTAATCTATTCCTACAATTTTCTTTAAATATGATTTCCGTTTATTATTTAGTTGGCGAGTCCATACCTCTTACCTCTACATAAATACAGCTTCAATAAATTAATGTGTGTAATCGTCATAGGTGTCTCGTGCTTTCCATCCTAACTTCTCCGCAAAGTGGAGACGCTATTTGTACATTTTCCCTTTCAATGATGGGGAGGAGAGAGAAGAAAAGTTTCAGGATGAGGAGGACATTGTGCATAACGAAAATGATAGTAAACAACAAAATAAATACGTGGAATGTATTGGTGAAGAGAGTTTCGATGATCCACTTGACAATGTCGAGGATGAATTGGAAAGTAAAAAGAAACCAATGAGGTTCAGAGTTAGCAAGGTTAACCAGCTTCTTCGTCAATTGGAAGGGAAAGTGTTATCGTACAAGATGTTTGCGCGGGATACAAAACCCTCAAGAAATGTGTAAGCTTCGTTGCTAGCTCCTATTTACTTTTTTGCGTGTTGTCCTTTCTTGTCTGCCCTTTGTTCTCTTATAGCATTTGTTGTGGTTGTGTACATTTAGATAAGATTTTCACATAGACAAATTGGATTTAGCTTGGTGTTGGTTGATTGCTTGTTTATCAGAATTGATCATTTGTGTGGGGCATGAACTTCTACCTAAACATAACTGTCAAGGTACATACTACATTACTACATCCAGACAAATCCTGAACCCCCCTCCAAAGATTTTCTTCGTCCCTACCTTCCAAGTAACACCAGGTATTAGATCTCTCTCTCTCTCTCATTCAATCACCCTATTTGTCTTACCAATTTACCACTCGCCATGACCACATCCTTAAACAGGTTCATAACATGACCACCATTCTTCTTTGACCACTGTAAGATTGCAACTCCTCTTCGTCCATAAGCACGACTACCACATGAACCGCCTTTAATAGTGCTCACTGCCTAAAACTGAATTCTAATCTAAATTTGTACCCTGATCCATATGTCCATCTCATGTATCATGGCTGAAGAAAAAGGACAATCTTGACTTTGACCTTTGAACCCTCAAGTGCCAGCTATACCTAGTGGTGAATTTATTGGATCTTATGAATTGATAGATGTGTACAAACTAAAGATCCACAATCCAACCGAATCTGAATCCTTGAACGGGGTTCTGATTACATACATACTTACTTTTGTGTCTAATGTAAATAGTTTTTCTTCATGTCTTAAATATGACAAGTATTTGATTTTCTTCCACTGGTCAATCCAAACTAGCGAATTCTTTGTAACGCTAAAATCTTAATCTTTTGATGGAGTGTAGGCATAGATCTAGTGGTGCACTGGCCACTTGGTGGGCATAAGCTTGTGACGACGGGTACCATGTAATCCCTATATGCCTATATCAGTTGTGAAAAATTGTCAAATCTTAATAGTGGAGGTGGCAGCCAGGTTGGTTGTGAATTCTGATGGTGAATGTTACAATTGAAAACATAATGGTGCAGAAGAGTATTGAAGTGAGGAAATTGTGGTCTGTTAAGAGAGGGGGGGAGGGAGTGGGTTGGGGGCGAAGGTAAGTTACTTATCTTGATGTTTATTATAATCTGTTCTGTTAGTTCTCTAATGGCCATCCACCATGGGGATAAGTTTGGACAAGAAAAGAACTTAAGTGAACACCTCATTAATATTTCATGCATTGGGGTCAATAGAAGTATTTACCCTATGTGCCATGTATGATTCTTCAACCCTCCATGCTTTATCTGGACATGCGTGTGTAAATTAGATTCTCATCCTGAGCAGGATGTATTGTATTCTAATTTTAAGATATTCTGAGTGAATCTTGCACAAAGCTGTTCTAAGTTAATTTGGTATGTGATGTTTCTGATTGACAGCTCTCTAACTGCATTGCACTTATTTTGCAGTGGTCCACCAACAGAGTGTTTTCTGTTCCATGCTCGAGCTTCTGAAATTATTTTACCATGCGATATAGAGGTTATTAATCAAATTTCTCCACGTGAAAGCGTACTTTGTTTCCATTTGAACAGATAATTGCCATGTTAACTTTCCCAAAAATTAGTAATTGTGTTATGTTTTGCCCGTCTTTCATATCAATTGGGAACATTGCATCATTACTGGGTAATAAAATTATTTACTTTCATGGAGCAGAATTGGTTACCAATAAAACTAAATGACTTGTAGAAGTCCTTGGCACTTTTTTATTTCAATTTTGTAGGAATTTCCGTAAGTTAATAACTGTGCAAATCCATCTTCATAAGTGAGTTTTTTTTTTAAAGATTTAATGTACAAGATTTTGAATCTTACTGATATCATCATCTTTTTTTTTTCCTTTTATGAAGGATGGGGAATGTACAAAGGCAATGTGTATTGAGTTGGTTGCTAACCGCTTCCTACGCAAGGTAACATACCTTTTTTTCCTTAAATTTTATCAGTAATTTTGCATGTTTCTGAGATAACCTAAACCGATCATGATTTCAGATGGTTCGCGTGCTTGTTGCAACATCAATTAGGGAAGCAGCTGCTGGTGCAGATGATGATGCATTGATAAAGCTGATGGATGCCACATGCAGGCGTGCCACTGCTCCGCCAGCACCCCCGGATGGCCTTTGCCTTGTTGATGTTGGATATAAGGACTTTGATCCTCGAACGTGCTTAATTATTTGAGGTTAGTCATTTTCATGACGGTTCAGATTTTAAATTTTATGGTTATGTTGAACTATCATATACCAAACATAGAAATAGGAGTAGGAATGCTTGCGGTCAGTGGGCTGTATTAGTTTGTTCTTCAACATATATTTTCTTTGGATGTTAATCAACTTCACATCCAATCAGACATGTATTAGTTTGTACTTCAACATATATTTCCTTTGGATGCTAATCAACTTCACATCCAATCAGAGATGTGTTTTGCACTAAACCAATGGATTTTCATTACCCGACACTAAGTTAAAGGGGAGATTAGCTGATTTGTGTTGGTACTTGGTTGTGGTGACATTGTCATTCTTTTGTGGGGGAAACAAGTTTCTTGGGACATTCTTCTACGGAGAACCACTGAACCAGTCATACCTGTTTTAAGAGAGAAGCCAGATATCACTCTCTTCTGATTTGTTGCAACTAAGTTGTGTCTGCTTTACAACAGTAGATTCTGATTTTTCGATTTTAATGTTCTCTTGGCTTTGGCAAAAATTCTCTATTTGTATTGGATCTTCATGATTTTATCTGAATTCAATTGTTTGTAGAATTCATGCGAAAATTCTAAATGAATAAGCCCAACCCCTTGTTGTATATGAGTGGGTCTGTATGTATGTGAGTGTCGCGTCACGTGTGTTAGATAAGAATCCAATAGAATGTTTCTCTTAGCATGCTAGAGTGTTTCCTGTTAGAAGCTGACCAATGTGGCTTTATCTCTTGAATAAAAACAAGCTGGTGGTTGGAATGAGCAACTGTCTTCAACTAAATTAGCAAATTCATGTGAACTGTAATGAGGCAGGTGTCTTCAAAGACAAATCGTCCTACCAAAATTGCCTATTTGGCCGTCTTGGCTGTTCAGTTACGCTTATGTGCATTCATTTATCTTTCACAATGATTGTTAAGTAATGCATGTTGACAAGTGTCTACTCGGATACACTTAATTGATCGATGTACAAAATTAGGGTAAGATGGAAGTAGGGATTTTACTTCATGTAACCTATCCATTACACATACTAAATAAGCGAAGTTTACATGAAATTAATTTTGAGGGGGGAAGTAGCGGATGCCTGTCTCTCACACAATTGTTCTGTGTAGTTAAGAGTAGCCCACACTAAGAACACCTGCTGTCGCAGTCATTCAAATGAGAAATGATACTCAAGAATGTATCAATGCACTCTTGGGATAATTAAATCCAAATTCTTCCTCAGCTAGCCTCAACAACTCTTGGAACAATTCATTTCAATTACGATAAATGAACAACAAATCTTTGCTCACATCAGAATAAGTCAATAAATTTTGAAAAAAATTACTACCTCTTGGATCCATTTGGAAGATAAGTATGTAAAGAAAATGATTTTTTAAAAGAGATGATAAAGAAATAGAAGAGAAAATAAAAAAGGTTGAGCCGGTATATTCATAGAGAAGAAGAAAAAAAAAGAAAAAAAAGGCTTTAAAAAAATAAATAAATAAAATTAAACCCAAACAACGGTTATAAAAAGTCGCCCGACTTCCCCCCCTCCCCAACAGTACAAAATAGAATGGTAAGTTTTTTTTAAAAAAATAAAATTAATTATTGAAATCGGACAAAATCAGACAGTGGGATCCATCATGTAGCCCCTCTCACGCTCCTCTCCCGCGTGTGTGGTATGAGGAAGCGATGCCCGCCCCTCTGTTCTTCTTAGCCGGTTGTTTTCTTCCTCAACTGACAGACAATCTCCTCCCCCTCCTTCCTACATGGCATGTATAAGAATCCTTCCCCCTTTGTATAATCTCCCTTCTTCATAGGACTGAAGAATGCACTAAGAAGACACATTAGTGATGCTCTAAACAAGCCTGATGCCCATTGAAGTAAAAATGATTTTTGTCCCATGTGTACCACAGAGATAATTCTATGATTGCCCTATGATCACTTCTCACATTACTAGAAATACAAAGGAGAAAGTCGTTTATAGTAGTATGTTAAAATCATTTGTACAATTAAAACTTGTGTAGGTCGGTCTTACGGATCCTAAATTTGTAAGACGAAACCCCAACAGATAAAAAGAAGGTAGCTGGAGCGGGTAAGCCCATCAATAAAGATTGCCGGTTACCTAGTGAAAAAATGGGTCAAAATGTGAGAGAAAATAAGCATAAAATCAGACAATTTGGGCTGAAATCCGCAGATCGATCTTGATCCACCAACACAGCTCACGGGTCGTCCAGGGAGAGCTACGCCACGTGTCACCTCAATGAAGGTGACATCACATTAATGAGAAGTTTGTTGTTTTCCTCCGGTGCCCCGTGCCCCTGTATTTTAAAAGTTTATTACCGAAAATTTCATTCTTCCCACGCCTTGCACTTTCGTCCTCTGTTAGCTCGTTAGCCCTCCATTATCCTTATTTGTCTTGGAATGTTTTACGGACTCTTACGGAATTTGACGAAATTATAAGAGACATATTTAAAGTCAAACATGACACATTTAAAAAGCAAAAGTGACATCCTTAATACTAAAAAATGACTCTTTAATGTGAAAAAATAATAATTTTCATTAAATACAAAGTAACACTCTTAATATTAAAAAGTAATACTTTAAAACTAAAAGTGATGATTTTAATTTATACATTTATAATGCAAAATAGCACTTTCCAAAGTAAAAGTAACACATTTAAGACCAAAAGTAACACATTTAATAAAAATTAACACATTTAAGGCTAAAAAGTAACATCTTTTAAAGAGAAAAAGTGATACTCCAGTAATTTTTATTAAAAACGCAAAATAACACATTTTATGCTGAAAAGTGACATATTTTATACTGAAAAGTGATACTTGTAATACTAAAAAGTGACACTTTTCATTTATACATGTGAGGGGTGACGCTGTAATTTTCAAAAGTCGAGTGGTTACACTGAGATTACTGAATCTTGGCTCATTTAACATGGATAGATCCGTCTTACGGATTAAGATCCGTAAAACCGTCATACAGGAGACCACTCCATTATTAATAGTGTAAAAAGGAAATCAAAAATCATTTTATCATCATTCTTTTTGAAACTTCTTATAATTTATATTTACATCAATATTGTTGTTAATATACATTATTCTAAAAAATGTCATTTTTAACGAATTTATAATAATTTACTTATATTCAAGATTTCCGAAAGAATTTCAACCTTTGATCGAGAGGATTTAAACTAACATTAATTTCTAACAAATGTGAGATATATCATTCTATAGTAATAATAATAGTGTTTTATATAAAAACTTTTAAAATCAACATCTCTTTTTAAACAATGTGAGATATATCTCTTCTATTGGTTATAATATTAAATTAATAATAATAGTAGTCTTTTATTTAAAGAGTTTTGAAATAATTTATATTTACTGAAGTAATAAAATTATAATAAGTTTTAATTTTTTTGAATAAAGTTAGGATTGTTTTTTATTCATACTAAAAAAATATTATGTATAAACATTACTCAGATCAGACCTCGTTTGGATGGAATAAATAACTTCACTCATCTTAAAGCAGCTTGACATCTAATCTTGAACGGAAGTAACAAATGGCATAAATATGTAAAAAGCTCCTGCGAACAGACTTTCAAGATGTAAGCGTTAAAGTCACCTTACTTGAATCCTTAAGCAGCCACCTCCTTACAAGGATCCTCCCTCGTCTGCGATCCTCTATTCAAAATCACAGTTTCCAACACTAGTGACAATTCCAGATCTAGTCCTCTGGACAAAATACAATAGGAAACCCCCCCTAAACTTTCTCCAAGTCAAAGGTCCCTTGCTCCCTTTCTAAAAGGTCAACTTGCATAGAAGCTTCTTTATAACAAAAAAAAAAATCTCCATAAGATGAATGATTTAGTGACTTGCAGAACATAATTAATATGAAGCATCGGGGGTCATAAAATGCAATACCTTCGAATTCCCAAAATCACAATTTTTGCATTTATTAGTCAATTAACTAAGAGTTTTCTGAATCCAAACTTTCATCGCAATCGCTATCCTCATCAATGTAATCAGACTCAACATCATAATCCGCATCTGATTCCAAATTCTCTATCTTCTCCTCATCACTCCTAACATTGTCTTCAGACACAAAACTATCTAAACGATTCCCAACACAGTCTCCCTCAATTCTCCGCATATCATTACCTTTTCTACCCCTCCTATAATGAGCCAACTCCCTGTCCTCGCTGTGGGTTCCCGGGAAATTGCTCCCGCGCCCCGCGCGCCCTTGGATAGGGGTGCGCGTACGTGCGGATGCGGTGACATCCACTGCTCTCGTTCCACCCTCCATTTTTTAGGGAAGACGAAATCAAAAGTGCGAGAGGAGTGCTGTCGGAGTAGCGCGTTTGAATGCGTCTCGGTTGCCTTTAGTGGGTTTTTGATCCAATATGGGAGCTTTGAGTTTTCTATGTCAAGTTATCCCTTTTTTAGGGGATACCAGGATATAGGAATGCATCACCCTTCTATTCTCATTCTCCCTTTTTTAGGGGAAAACGTGAAAGTGCAAGGAAGGAATGTTGCAGCGCCCCCACTATGGATTTTATGAAAATAGCCTTATGGTCTATCTTGGATCACTATGGGTGCTTTGGGTTTTCTACGTCAAGTTATCCCTTGTTTAGGGGATACCAGGACATAGGAATACATCACCTTTCCATTCCTCATTCTCCCTTTTTTAGGGGAAAACGGAAAAGTGCAAGGAAAGATGTTGCGAGGCCCCACTGGATCCAAAATGTTTTAGAGTCGCCATCTTTATTTTAAGGAATAAATAAAGCAAAACCAAAAAGAAAACCAGAGATAATGAAAACGGGTTCGGAGGCTAAGTTACGAGTTGGGAAGGTGCTAGGCACCCAACTCGCCCTTTCGGTCTCAAAACAGTTTTTGGCTAAAGTATGCTTTTTGTTATATTTATTTAACAGATAAATAAAGCATTAACTGCCTACAAATACATCCATTGTGCCTACATTATTTACAGACTTGCAACTGTCCCTTTACAAATAATCACAAATATACTTGAAAATATTTGGCCATAATAACGGCTCTATTTAGTACTATTTCCTAACTAAATCCGGGCAGCACAACTGCTTATATATCTACATTGGGCCGGATTGGAAATAATATTTTTATAAATAAAAACTTTAAAATAAAACTTACTGACGGCCTAGGGTGTGCTCACTCTGTCCTTCAGGGAGAGGGAGTCTTTTTTTGTTGTTGTTGTGTGTTGTGTGAATTCGGGTAGAGTGACTGCTTCTGAAAGTTACTTTCGGCCTCGGGATTTGGGCAGAGTAACTGTTTATTTTGGTTGTTGTGTTTGCTTGAGGTAGGCTGAAATCGGGCAGAATAACGGCTTATTTCTGGCTGATTTGGCCTTTTAAATCGGGCAGAGCAACTGCTCTTTCCACGATTTTTGAACGGGAAATAGGGTGGATACCTAGCTGGGGGGCTAAGGCTCACTTCTACAGGTTGGTTTTGTGTTTGGAGGAGGTTTGGCAGGGTTTCGAGGCTTTTTGAGGTGATCACTCACTATCTCACTTCGCTCTCTATTTCTCCAGCGTAACGAGAACGCGGAGAATTTTTTATCGATGAAAGGTGTGCTGAATGAGGAGCCGGGGACCTGTATTTATAGGAGGAATTGAGGACATCGATGAAATTTAATTTCCTTCTTCGCGTACCAACTGTTTGTACACTGCGCAAAGAGAATTGTATTTTACGACGAGAGAACAGTGCACCGCGAAGGAAACTAGGCACAGCAAAGCCCAAAACTGGGCGCAGCCAATGAAATTGGGCGCCATGCCCAATTTTGATGTGGGTGGCGCCTAATTTTCAATATCTTTCATTTTTTGCACTTTGGTCCCTGCAGTTCATCCTTTTGCGCATCCTGCTTTGTCCTTTTGCACTTTTGACCCTGTAACTTGACATTTGTTAATGTTTTAACATGTCTTGATATTTTATGTCATGTCACATACCAGGGGTACGAAATTGGGGTGTCTACAGAGCCCCTCAATGATGGAGTCTACGAGTAACCCGCAACTTACTGAGTAGACAAACATCGTTGATAAGAATAGACTCTCCAATTTCGTTCAATTGTAAAACGAGGGAGAAAGATGCAACAGATAGCAGTTATAATGCAGCAATTTTTAATGTGAGACAAACCTCCATATCCTAGATATTTTTAGTCGGTTATAGCAGGTTATCGCAGTTTTTAAGCAGATATGCAAATTGAGTGCTCTGATGGTCGGACCTACTAATGTAGGCTGCCTACGTATCCCTTAATAAAAGGAATCAGACCAAACGTAGTTCGGCCTCAAGCAAGACGAACAACCAACGAGGATGTTGTGCTCTTTGGGTCAAAACCCATCCGAGAGCACAAACGAAAAAAAGATTTTCATGTTTTTCGAAAAGTTGTATTCTTCCGGTCCGAAACCGTTGTCAAATACGGTATGAAGATTTTTGTGTTTTTCGAAAACCATATTTCAACCGATAAATACCTGTCGCTGAAATATGTTAAGAGGCAGTTTCAAAATTATGTCTGGCTGGCCAAATGCCTTGTTTCCAAACACAATAAGAGGACCTTCAGATTTTCGAAAACTGTACTCGACCGATAAATACCCGACATCGAATACGATAAAGAACGTTCTTCAAATTTTTCGAAAACTGTATCCAACTGATCAAAAATCTGCTGGATACGATAAAGACTTTTCTTTTCTTCTTTCTCTTTTTTTTTTTGTTTTTTGAATATTCTTCTTTTTTTTTCTTTGAAACAAAAACCTTTTGAAAAAGATTTTTCTTTTATTTTTGAAAGTAGAATAAGAAAACCTTACCTTTCTTACATTTCTTACCTTTTCATGCTTTTGACTGCTGCTGTTGGTTCAGCGGATTTTTGGCTATTTCTGCGATTCTGACTTTTCCATGTTGGGGATCTCTCTTTTTTTTTTCATGACTTTATTTTTTTTCTCTGACTCTTTTTTTTCTTTCTTTTCTTTGATTGATTTTTCTTTTCTTTTCTTTTTTGTTTTTCTTCTCTTCTTTTTTTTTTTACAAAAAGAAAGGGGGCTTACCTGTGCCGCTGAATTTTCTAACTTTTCTGCTTGTCTGGTGGCTGACTTGCTGGAAGCATGAATTTTCCTTGCTCTTGGGATGAAAGGCTGTCGGATTTGATTAACAAAATTGCTTTTGTTAACTTTCTGTTAAGTCTTAGGGGCCACTTTGCAACTTTGGAATTTTGAGGACTTAAATGCTGATTCTGAGTTGCTTGGGGGGGGGGGGAAGTGAAAATCCTCCTCCTTTTGTCTTACGGGATGAAGGAAGGAGTTTTCATTTCCTTCTTTCTGTCTGCCAGTCTTCCTCCATTGCCGACGGAGCGAGCTTTCTTTCATTTTTTTTTTCATTTTCTCTCATTTTCTCAATTTTCTTCCGCCAAAAATTTTGTTTTTCTGCACAGATGGCTTCTTCCTCAAGGTCTCGAAAGGGAAAGGCACCAATGAACCCGGAACCAGGCGAAGAAAGGAAGGAACTCCCTCCTTTGGTTCGAAATCATGTCAATTATTATTATTCAAAGCACGACTGGGGTAATCTGGTGCGGGATTGGTACAAGCATGTCTCAAATCTTCCAGATCCCGCTGTAAGTATAATCTTTCTTCCACCCATTTGGTTAATTTTTCAGATCTGCTCACTTTCTGGATTGTTTTGGACTTTTGGAGTATATATATGCTGCCTGTGATCTTTATGCATGCGATTTATGGGCTAAAATGATGCAATTTTGGTAATGATGCATGAAATTTGGGCGATTTACTTTTGCGATGCATAATTGAACTAGTAGTCACTATTTGACCCTACTATGCATGATTTATAATGTTTATGCAAATAAGGCTATATGATGCATGTTTTAGGTCTAAAAATATTTTTACATGGTATATGTTCACAATACGGACTTTTCGGAATGAAATGCAAATTTTTCCAGGTGCATTTTTCGGATACATTTTCGGATATATGCAAGACAAAACAGATATATTTTATGCACCAGAACTTATTTTTTATGGATGCTAATGTTGTAGGGATATAAGAAATGCCAAGGAGATATTCTTTTTTTCATGACGGGTGACATTTTTATTTTCTTTTTGGCGCATTCCTAATACAACTTATTGAATAATAAATGCAAAGAATGGATGCATGTACTACTTTATTTGATGCAAATGTGATGCTGAAAATACATGTGATGCTTTTTAATGTGAATGCATGGCTAATTTATTTTTAACATGAATGTGAAAATAAGAAAATGTGACATGCCTATTTAAATGCAAAGTATATTTGTATATTATTATTTCTTTTTATTATGACACCTAAAATGATAACATGTACATTTAAATGCAAAGGACTCCCCTTTTTTTTTCTTCATCAAATGCATTTTCTTTCTCCCCCCCTTTTTTTTTGTTTGTTTTTTTTAAAAAGAAAAATCTAATGTATTAATTATGTAAGAAGAAGGGGCTTGTGAGAATCTTACCTTTATTTTCCTCTTCTTTTCTTTCTTTTCAGGAGCGTAAGCCTTTGGACAAGGTCCGAGCCAGTTGTGCTAAGGTGTCTGACATCTTCCATTCAATGCCCGCACCGGCCTAGATTTTAGTGGATGAGACGGGCTTTGGGGTATTCATGCGGGCGTTTACTCCCTTCCGCAGTTATAGGGCTATATTTGATGTGTTGCGGGACTTTTGGTGGGACACGACCCACACTTTCCATCTTAGCTGGGGAGAAATCACTATGACCCCATGTGATTTTGCCGCTATCACAGGCATATCCACCAGCATCGGGCTGACCTTGGCTCCTGATTATACCCTTCGTGAGCACCATGACGTGGTGGAGGATCTTCTGGGGTTTGTGCCCACGTACAAGACTGCGGATGAGGTTACTATTCGCAGTGTGAAGGAGTGGCTTGTAGAGAATGCCGGACAGGTTGATGCCGAGGATAGCGTTGCCAGGACATTTTTATTTTTCTTCTTGGGGACATCCCTTTTTGCCAATTCCTCCACTTCCCTGAGGGTTTCTTTGTTGGGCTGCCTTCGAGATCTGGATCACGTGATAGACTATGATTGGGGACAGGCAGGTCTGGCTGAGCTCTATGTCTCCATGGATAGGTTGAGTCGGAATGACTCAAACGTTATGACCGGTTTTGCTCCTGCTTGGGAGGTATACTTTTTCTCTCCCCCTCTTTTCTTTTCAAATTTTTTTTTGTGTCAGCATTTTTTCTTTTTTTTAATTATTTGCTGACTTTTGCTTCCCTTTCTTTTTTTTTTCAAGTGTGGGCTTATTCTGTTTTTGACTTCATACCGGGCCCACTGCGCAGCGACGTTCACGGACCGCCTTACTTAGCCAAATTTGTAAATGCAAATCGGAAGAAGAAGGACGTCAAGGGCCATTTCTTAGAGCCATTGGGGCTGCGTGACAGAGTAGAGAGCTCGACCTCGGGCTCAGTGCGCCTGGTCCCTTGGCAGAATCTGATAGGGCCGTATGAGGTTACTCTGGTATTGAGTCGTTGCCGGATTTTGATGGTGTCGATTATGTGTGATTCTTTGTACATGGGTGAGCGGGTCAACCGCCAACATTTTCTGGTTTCGACACCTCCGGTGGCACCTCCTGCACCTCCCCCGTGCGTAATCGTCCCAGAGCTTCTGCCAAACCGGTATCTTTATTTATCCAGATATGCGATGCCTGCCAGTGATTTTCCGGTCATATCATACGAGGATTTTCTGAGGACGATGCTCCATCCTCCTCCTCCCCCTCCTGTGATTGGGAGGCGTGCATCTGTTGCTGGTGATCGGGCCGGGTCTTCTCATTCCATTCTTGATGCGCAGTCGGAGTTTTCCATGCCTGATGATGCCTTTTCGACTTTCCGATATCGGCGAGACGAGAGGCTCATAGAGGAGGTCCTTCCTGATGTCGAGATCCCTGAGGAATATCGTGTCCCTGATCATGCCCGCACGGTATATTCATCATCTTCTTCCCTCTCCTTTCTTTTATTTGACTGATGCTTTCTTTTCTTTCTTTTTTATTTGACTGATGCTTTTTTTTTTCTTTTTTTTTATTGCCTTCTCAGGTCAAAGTGTCCACGTACAAGAGGCTGTTGCGGGGCTTTGTCAGCATCAACAAGCTTTATCAGCGGCTGATGGATGATTTTTCTTGTCGGAGCAATGATGCTATGCGTCAGACCAGGCGTCGTAATGATGATGATGATGATGATGATGATGTGGACGTGGGATCGAGCCGCACCCGGAGCAGAGGACGAATACGTAGACCTGATGGCACGGTGGGCCCTCGAGTCAGAGGAGGTGGCTTTGGCAGAGGCAGAGCGTCTTTTGACTATTAGCTTCTTTTCCCTGCATGTATTAGCTTTTCCCTTTTCTTCTCTTTTTTTATTTGTAACTAAGATCTGTACAAACATGAATTATGAAATGTAATATAATTTTAAATGATATGAGAAAATAAAATGCACATTCAAAATATATGCAGAAAATAAAGCTATATTGACTCTTAAGGGTAATGGCACGTTGTATTCTAGAAATGAATTTAAAAAGAATACACCTTTGGTTTTGAGGGGGCTTTTCTGGTGATTTGCGGGTAGAGGAAGAGGCAGCCGCCTCCTCCTGTGCGAGGGAGTATAATTGCAACCATCTATTATGCGTAGCCTTCCTTTTGATAGCCTGCTAAATTGTCTTCGTGATCAGACGAGGCGGCAGTAGATGGTAGAACCCAAGTCGTTTGGCTGTTTCAAGGCAACGGCAGTGCGGATAATGAATAGGACGGGGACATTTCTGGTGCTTCTTGTTCTGATGAGACTGAGCCTTTTCTGTGCCTTGCAGAAGAAGTATATGGGCCCGGCCGGGAGGACGCCGCAGGCACCGATGGACCACTTCGGGGCTGAAGCTGCAAACGAAGGGAGATTTGGGGGGAACAAGTGGGGGTATAGGCAAAAGTATATATGTGCAGGCATAATGCATAATGTAAATGTCTTAATAAAAATTCCTAAGTTGCACCTTAGGACCTGTAATATTATATTTTAGTGTTTTTAATGTGAGCTTCTGTCGTGGTTTTTCTATTTCTTTTGTCAGTTGAGCCCTTTGCATGCTGAAGTCTGGAGATAGGATGCTGAGGATTCAAAGAGTGTCTTCCCTCCACTTTTTCTCCTGATTTTCCACCTTTTTTTTATTATGCTGTAACTTTTGCCTAGGTCGCCCTTTTCGGGTTTTCAACCTAGCGAGTCCTTATTTCTCCTTTTTGTTTTTTTGTTTTTTTTTTCGCTCTAACTTTTGCCTAGGCCACCCTTTCAGGTTTTCAACCTAGCGAGCCCTTATTTCCTCTTTTTGTTTTTTTTTTTTCGCTCTAATTTTTACTTAGGCCGCCCTTTCGGGTTTTTAATCTAGCGAGCTGGAGAGGGAAGCACTTGCCAGATAGGGTGGTTCGAGCATAATACCTTTTGAGCTCATTAAGATCGGAGGGCTGAACAAGGTCTTTTCTTTCCTGGCTTATGAGGAGTACGACATCTCCTAGCCGGATCTCTTGGACAATATACGACACATCGTGGAAGAGAATGGTAGCAGCCCCTTGATAAGTAGCCCCAACATTTTTTTTAGCCCAGACGGCATGACATGATAGCAGTAGGTCCCCCAAAGGGGTGGTGAATGAGGTTTTTTCTTGGTCTCCTGCTGCTCTTTGATTTGACTATAGTCCAGCATGCCGTCGATGAAGGATCTGATTTTGTGAGTAGCAACGGCGTCTACCACAATATCAACATTGGGTAGAAAGAGGTCATCTTTGGGCGACGCCTTGCTGAGGACGTGGAGGTCTACGCAGATCCGAACCTTCCTGTTGGGCTTTCGAACGGTCACTATATTGGACAGCCTGATTGGGGTTTTTTTTTAAAACTTGTAGTGACCATTCTGGCTTGATGCGGTGGAGCTTTTGCTTGATTGACTGAGCATCCGGACATGTGGGGATCCGGTGTTTGGCTATGGCTGGGTCTACCCCCGACACATCTTCATAGGACTATGTAAACATGTCCACGAACTCTTTGAGGAGATCCATGAGTGTTATCTTTTTCAGAACCTTGCAGGTTGTTGCCGATTTTGACTCTTTTGATTTCATTGTCCAGCCCCAGATTGATATTGGGTAAGTCTTCAGTTGCTGTTGATGAATGATGTTGTTCCTGGTGCTCTACTGACTTTACAAGCTCAGGCAAATAATAATATTTTTTTTTATCTTTTGGGTCCTATTAAATGACTCCTTATTATGATTATTTAATGTGTCTTTTAATGTAGATGCAACTAAGAAATAAGCAAAGACATTCAGATTATCATTATTAGCAAACTGCACAGAGTTTATTACATTATTGAGGACCTGGGGTTTGAGATCCTCAATTTTAGGGAGCGGATCGGTAGATGACCAATCCGTAAAGCTAGGGAATGGAATAGGGATAATATATCCGAAGCGGTCCACCAGATCTGCGAGCGTTAAAAGCGGGCCGGTCGTAGTATACTAGTTCTGCAGAGGTTTATTATAAACAAACTCAAACTCAGCAGGGAGTGTAAAACCCTAGTTTATTGCTTACGTGTTTATTGCATGAGTTCATACTTTCATAATCATCATTAGTATGTTAACTTAGCTCACTTATATGTTTAAAGTCGATAGCATGTTCATTGACGTCGTTTGGGATGCTCGTTTGCACCTTTCCTTCACGAGTTGCTTTGAAACTCGGGTTTGTGTTTTATGTTGTAAACACTTGGATAAATGTTAGAAACCATTCTTAACATCATTAACACGCTTTAGATGTTGGTTGAATGCTAGTTGCATCGTCGGTTTGATTGCTAGTTTGATTCGAGCGTTAACCCTTCTCCGTTTGACCTTTTCGGTTGTTGTTCAGGAGTGTTATTCCTAAGTTCTTAGCCTTGTTTGAGTGAGGTTTGACCATTGATTTGCCTTGGTTATATTTTAGAGGACTTTAAGGTTGAATTCTAGACACTTTTTTGCTTTGGAGGACTTGAGGGTGCAAGGGGGAGAAGCCTAGAACAAGCAAGGGGGCAAAATGAAAGTATAGTGAAAAACAGTGTGAAGCGCTCGCATGCCTCCTCACCCATGCGACCGCATTGGGTCTGTGGCAGACTTACGGGAATTTTTGATATCTCTCCAATTTGTCCAACCAAACCCCACCCAAACCCAACCTAACCCACCCTAAACCACCCTAGTTCGTCCTACACATCCTCTCATGCATGCTTGACAAGTTTTGAAGGTTTTGGATGCATGTACAACACTTGGCAAGGAAAGACCAACAACATGCAAAGCCATGCATTGGACACCTTCCCCCACCCCACTTCAGCCATTGCATGACCAAATACCTCCACTAACCCACCATAATCAGTCATTCTCTTCCAAATTCGTTGCTGATCACTTCTTGAGAGTTATAGAGAGTTTATTCAAGCTTCTTGAGTGTTCAACAATGGTGGCCAACTATTGAAGAAGCCATTTCCAAAACCGAACGGTAGAAGTGAAGAGGAGAGCAAGGAGAACACATACCCACCCTTGCATGGACGTTTTTGTACAACTTGTAGAGCTTGTTTAAGGTGAGTTACAACATCTCTTCTTATTTCTTTTAGCCTCATTGACCCTAGGGAAAACAATCTTGATATATGAGGTCAATGAGAGCACATAGGACTTTGTAGAGATGCCATGTTCTAGTTTATGCTATGTGATGAATTTTGGTTGTATGAACAGATTGTAAACATATTTTAAACCATGATTTTGATGTCATTTAGGTGTAGTAATGTATGATAAACCATTCTACCTTGTTGTTTAAGTATTGGGGGCATATTGGATGAGATAGTTAGGCTTGTAGAGATGCCATGTTCTCGTATATGCTAAATGATGTATTTTGGGTTGTGTAAACAGATTATAATCAGATTGTAAATCATGATTTTAATGTTATTTAGGTGTGATAATGTATGACAAATCATTCCATGTTGTTGTTTAAGCATTGGGAGCATGTTTGATGAAATAGTTAGGCTTGTAGAGATGTTATGTTCACGTATATGCTAAATGCTACATTTTTAGTTGTATGATCAGATTATAAACATGTTATAAACCATGTTTAGGATGTTATTTAAGTGTGATAATGTATGATAAATCACCCTACTTTGTTGTTTAAGCATTGGAAGCATGTTTGATGAAATAGTTAGACTTGTTGAGATGCTAGGTTCACATGTATGCTAAATGTTACATTTTTGATTGTATGATCAGATTATAAACAGGTTATAAACCATGTTTAGGATGTTATTTATGTGTGATAATGTATGATAGATCACCCTACTTTGTTGTTTAAGTGTTGGGTGCATATTTGATGAAATGACAATAATGTATATGCCTAGTTTGTGACTTTGATTCTATGTTTCATACTTGATTGTTTGATTGGGGTTTTATGGGTTTAATGACCTTAGTAACCTATTTAATTACGTTAGTATGGACATAGGAGAGTATTGAGGCCAATGGCTTCTATACCTTAATTTTGAAAGATTGATTATAACTCAACGGAGTTGACCATTGGGTTAGTATGACATTAAGGAGTAATATGCCTAAGTCCTACGAATTTTGGGGTAGTATTAATGGAGGTTAAGCCTCCAAGCATTTTAAAGTGTATGAAGAACACTTGATGATTAGAGTCTTGATTTATCTCTAATGTGATTATGTGCTAGTTGTGAATTAAAAGCATGACTAGATGATTGTAGAGTACTTGCCTACTTATTTGAGCATATGAATATGAATTACGTGTGCTTGAAGTTTGAGTCCAGTCGAGTCGGTTTGTTGAGTCTTTGGGGGACGATGCATCATCTTCACGAATTGTGAGATTCGTGATTTTGATGGATCGCCGCCGGATTGCACACACCCTCTATCGATGGCCACGGTAGGGAAGTAGTTGATCTTAGTTGTAGTATGGAAACATGACTTTGATAACTATCGAACTCGAGCGGGAAATGTCTCGGGACGCCGATATCCACGAAAGGGATATCGAGGACACATAAGTTTGGCACATGTTTTTGCAGGAGCGACATGCGCGGAAAAAGGGTAACGATATCACCTCCTTTTGTATGAATTGACTCACGAGTGCTATATGTGAATAATGTGCTACGTGAATATGATATGATATGAAATGATGGTTGATTGAATTAATGAAATGTTATACTTGTTGATAACATGATATTCAAGATTGTTAAGTATGAATGCCTTGACATGATCATTTATGAAATGTATATTATGCAATAACATGAATTATTATTGTTAAGCATGATGCCATGACAGGAAGTTATGTTAGTAACTTGCTAAGTCTTTATGACTTACTCCTATTTGTTTTGATTGTTTTCCCTAGATCCGAGCCGTGCGAGTGGTTCGAAGTGATTGTCAAGTTCCGTTGAAGAAGCTTTGGCAAGGATTTACGGGACATAAAGTTATATAAACTTTATGTGGGGTAGCAAGACTTGATGCGTTTGTTTAATTAGTACTTATTGTTTTGAGAGCCGACATATGTTAGTCGTGCCTATGTATTTATGTTGATCATGCTTTAGTTGTTTTAACCATGTATTGGTTGGTTTAAATATGTTTATTATCCGGCATGTTCTTAGCCGTCAAGCATGTTAGACTAGAGTTGTAGGCTTAGTTTAATATTAGGTTCCGACCGTAGCGTCGCCGATGACTTGATATATAATTGCCATAAATTGTTATATGTGCCTATTGTTGCGTCACATGATTTTATTTTTGGACCAAGAGATTCATTATCTCTAAGGTTGTATTAGTTTGAGCTTGTTAGCTCTGCGCCAATTAATTATTATACGCCCGCATGTGTTAAAGTTTTATGGCATCACTGCTATGGCCTTACCCACTATTTGCTACTTGTTTTTGTTATGTGCTCTTTTTGCAAGCGCACGACTCCTGGTCTCGCCTTGGGATCCGGCCTGTCGCCACGCTTGGCACGAGCTTATGTTATAAATTAGCTATTCGCCGGGGATAGGTTCCTTGGCTTAGGGGTTGGTTTTGTGTGATAGTTCTATCTTAACAAAGAGTGTTCTTGTAGGTTAATATGGTTGACACTAGAGCTGGTACTAGCACGGAGGTAGGCTTAGAGGTACCTAGTAGAGGCACAAATGTTCAGTAGAGACTAATGAGAACCGGCCACCTGAGGTTCCTCCACTCGACGCCGGAGGAGCAAATTGAAGCGATGTCTACCATGTATGGGAATGCTTGCGATGATGAACGAGATGAATAGAGGGTCTTTTGTAGGACCGAACCACCTCCGGTGACCACAGACTACGCCCAGCCCTTGGCCGGCGCGGCAAATTATACAAAGCTACCAAGACCGCAGTTGAGTACCCAGACAGATGCGAGACATCACGAGATTCGATGCTTGAGAAGTTCGTAGAAGTCGAAACCAAGACAGCTCGATGGTGAACCTGATGCTTCAAGGCCGAGTTGTGGATCGAGCATCTGTGAGAAGATATTTATACCGTTAAGGGGTGTGATGATGAGCGTAAGGTGGTTCTAGCAAGTTGTTTAAGCTGGATGAGGGCCGCAGAGCACGGTGGCAAGTGCTAAGAGAGAGTTGGGACATGCCGAGAGTCCCCACACATGGCCTAACTTTGTTAGGAATTTAGAGCTTCAGATGTGCCTGAGGTTGTTCGGAGAAGTAAGCGGAGAAGGAGTTCCTTGACCTAAGTGCAGTGGAGGCATGTCGATATCCCAAAGATTCGGCGAGGTTTACTGAGCTAGCACGCTATTGCGATCATTTGATTCCTGATGAGGCCAAGAGAACACGTAAGTTTGTGAAGGGCTTGAAGATCTGAGTATATGAGATACAATTGTTGTCTCATCATTCTGTGGAATATAGGAAGACAAAGGGATAGAGCCTATGTGATTGAGAGAGACATCGAGGAGCACCGTGTCATGGGTAATTCAGTTTTCCTTCACGGCCAATTAGACAGCCTTCTGACGAGGAAATGGTTCGGTAATCGAGGGAATTACCATGGGCACAATGACGCAGAAGAGGAACTAAAATTTCATCATGATGGGCGACAAGGAATCGCCGTGGTAGAGAGCGCTTTACACCGAAGTCGAGATCGTGGCATGATAGTGGTATGCTCCTATTGTTCAAGACGGCACACGGAAGATAAATGTTGAAGAAGAGTGGGGCACCTGGGTGGAGTGCTATTATTGTGGAGCCAAGGGCACGTGGAAGAGGAATTGCCCTAAGTTGAAGGGTAATCACCAGAGGATCGAGCCACCTCACCGTTGGGGCCAAGAGAGATAACGGATGGGAAGAGCAAAGTGCGTGGACGCAGTATTTGCCTTAGACCGTAGGGAGTACCTCGAGTCGACCGCAGTTTATGGAGGTACCATTTATCTTCGATAGTGCTTACCCTGAGAGTACTTATAGATCCGTGATCATCACATTCGTATGTTGCATCACACTTTGTTGATCAAGTTTTAGTGCGGCATTGCCTCGCCTCGATCTGCCTTACGTGCTTGAAGTTTCTACCCCGCTAGGGGAAAGTTTATGGCTTCGAAGTTTATAAAGCATGCGATGTACTTGTGGATGAACATGTTTTGCATGCGGATCACGTAGTGTTGCCACTTAGTGATTTTGATGTGATACTCTGTATGGACTGGTTGTGCGCTTATCATGCTTTGTAGATTGCTTTAGTAAGAGGGTTACATTTGATATGCCGGGTGTTCCTAAATTTATGTTCGTGGGTGATAACGCGCCTAGTGGGTTACACGCCATTTCGCTTTAAAGGCTAGGAAACTATTGTCACGTGGTTGCACGGGTACCTAGCTTGTGTGATTGATAAACGGTTTCGACTTCCGATCTTCGAGGATGTGCTTGGGTTAAGCATGAATGAGTTTCCGGATGTCTTCTAAAGATTTTGGGATGCCACCGATGGAGATCGAAGTTTTGTATCGAGTTGTTGCTTGGGACGACGATATCGAAGGCGCCTTATAGATGGCATGGCACCTATGGAGTTGAAGGTGCATTTAAGCAAGTGAGCTTCTTGATATTGGCTTTATCAAGCCAAGTGTATCGCCTGGGGTGCCGCTTAGGTATTATTTGTCGGAAGAAGGATGGAAGCCTAAGGTTGTGCATCGACATTAGCGGAGTCGAACAAAGCGACGATCAAGAACAAGTATCCGTTGTCGCATATAGATGACTTGTTTGATCGCTTGCAAGGATCGGTGGTGTATTCTAAGCTTGATTTGAGGTTCGGTATCATTGCTTGAAGGTGAGAGCGAGGATGTTCAGCACTGAAATCCGCGCATTTAGGTACGGGCATTATGAGTTCATGGTGATGCCATTTGGTTGACTAATGCGCCGGCAAGATTTATGGACTTGATGAATCGGGTGTTCCATAATTTTCTTGATTGTTTTGTGGTGGTCTTCATAGATGACATTCTTGTGTATTTTCTAAGTCTCGCTGGATGAGCATACCTGACATTTGAGGATAGGTGTGTCATCGATTCTTCTGAGAGGCAACTTTATGCTAAGTTTAGCAAGTGTGTTTTTGGCAGAGGAGGTCTCATTTTTGGGACATGTTGTTTCTAGCACGGATAGCTAGATCCTTCTAAGGTTCAAGCCGGTGATGAATCGAGGAGACCGACTACGCTATTTTGAGGTTAGAAGTTTCGGGTTAGTATTATCGGAGGTTCATAGAGGGATTTCAAGATTGCTACACCAATGATGAATTTGACCCAAAAGAAGACAACTGCTTGTTTGGAGCGATAAGTGTGAAGCAAGTTTCCAAGAATGA
>CM028381.1:2802613-2859129 GCA_013146195.2 Codonopsis lanceolata
TATGCACAAAAACTACATCATTACCAACTCTTGACGATTAAAGCACCGACTACAAGCAACTAGTGTTCAACGGATACGATGAGGCGAATGCACTTGATAATTCATGCTCATCTTCCTTGTAAATCGTTACCTTTGAGCGATTAGCTTCTTGAAACCAATATTTATTTTTTCTCTTTTTTTCTTTCTTTTTCTTTTCTTTTTCTTACGATGCTTTGCTAACTTGTATTTCACATACTTGAGCTTCAACTTGACTTCAAAATATGCTTATTACCAACAATTATCCATCACTTGTTCTACGAATTCATACAAGCTGAGAGTCTATATTTCACATGGTCTTCGTGCAATTCTTGACATGGGATAAAGCGCAAAATGAGGGTCAAAGAAAGGCTACGATTAGATTTTATAAGGTTAAAACAAAGAAAATGGGCAAGGCTAAAAAAGGGTTAACTAGGGAAAACATGATGTGGGTAGGGTAGAAGAGAGCCAAAACATGGATGATTCCTAAGTGCCTTAATCCTATTGGTGCAATGACTCAATCGTGACCTCGACATGTATACAAGATGCAAGTTCTAAAATGTTCATCTTTTGTGAGAATCACACAAAAGAATAATGAGAGCAAAGTATATGAAATGCTCTAATTAGGCTCAAAAGCTCACTTTGAAAGGCTAACAGTTGAAACTTGCATTTTTATCAGTTGAATGAAACAATATATATATATATATATATATATATATATATATATATATATATTAAAAAACATGCGTGTCAACTAACTAGGAAAATTACACAATGCTAATCATTTGTCCAAGATTATCTCACCAAAACATGAGAATGCATATAAAATACCCAATTTCACAACAATGCAAAAAATTTTTTTTTACCAACCCTACAATCCTAAACATGATGTCTCGAGGCGCCAAGCTTAAAAGCGCATCAAAACTTTTCATCAAAACCACCCAACCGCACAATTTACATCCTCCAAAATTCCCCCACACTTAAACTAAACAATGTCCTCACTGTATATACAACAAAAGATGCAAAACAGGACAAAGTAGCAAAAATTATGAACATAAGTGAAAGAGGGGATACTGCCCTTTTTGATTGAAAATTGATGTGGCCTCTATTGATTTCAGCTGGTGATTGCTTTCCCTTGCGGAACCCGCCGGCGTTTCCTACTCGCAAAAGGCTTCAAAGGCGCCAAGCGAAAAAATTGGCAATGGTTCCATGATGGGGTGGGGGGCTGTCTTGATGTAGCCGGGAGGAGCAGATGGACCGGCCCGGAGATGTAGAGGGCCTCCTATGCAGGCGTGGTATTGCGTAGAGAGGTTGGAGGAGGGAAGCTTGAGAGGAGGCGAAGGAGGAGGGGGTGGATTGAGTACTGAAGAGGTGAAGGCTCAAAGCGGCGGGACATAGCGCATTGTTCGAACTTCGAACTGAAGAGGAGTAGAAGGTTGATAGACAGATGGGGCGGTGGGCTGGGCGGCAGGAGCGGCTGAGCAGAGAGGCCGGAGCCACGAGGAATTGATGAAAATCGAGAGAGAATAAATCTCCACCATTGGTCAGTTTGCTTGAAGGTTGCCACAGCGAATGATGCTTTCGCACCGCTTGAACGCAGAGTGGCTTTGTTTCCGAGCACTTTGTTGCTAGAGCCATGGCGGAATAGAAAGCTTGGAAGGAGGCTCGACGGTTGGAGAAGAGGATTTTCGGGAGAAGAGGTCGCCTTTGAGAATTGGAGCGATGACAATCCCAAATGAATTTAGGGATTTTTACCCCCTTTCCAAATTTTTACTGTTCACCCGCTTCCCCCCTAACTTTCAAAAATTAACTGTTAGCCCCATTGTTGTCTTGCACTTCTCAAACTTCTGTATCTCTTCAAAAATAAAGCCTGCTGCTACACACATTTAGTAGTAACAATTTTTTCTTCCATTTCCAAGATCCAACACTTGTCAAAAACGAAACAAAACTAAAAATGTAATGAAATTAACAAGAAAACAAATTTAACCTAGAAAACACAGAAATTATAGCATTAAAATTGTTGGGTTGCCTCCCAATTAGCACCGCTATTTAACGTCTGTAGCTAGACCCAATACCCACTATTCCTACAACTCGGTCAAATTATTACCAATGATAACCGGCAATGGAGGAAGAATTTTTTCACTTGAAATCGGTAATGGAAAAGAAGGAAAATCAAACCTTGGTGTTACCTCCGGTGTGGAATAGAGTGCCATAATATTTTCATGCACCTCCTCATTGCTTTGGAAATGCACATCTTTCTCTGTCAAACTTTTTACAAGCACTAATTCCAACTTCATTTTATTTGCACACAGTCCTTTAAGAAACATAGAATGATGAGGCACTTCCCTTATGACATCCATGACAGGAATGTTAATCTCAACCTTACGGCAGGTCTCTAAGATTTCCTTCTCATCCTCTTCCTCCTTAGCGAATCTGCCCGGAAAAGGTGGGAGAATAACAATTTTCTCACTTTGTTTAATGAATTCTCCACCTTCATTACTTGGCGACCCCACATTTTGCACAACTTCTTCCTTGCTGCAATCAACAGGCCCATTTTTCTGTTCAACTTGATTCGCTTCCAGCTTGCTCACAGATATGACTAACGGAGAAATCTGATTTTTAAGAGCTTTAATGCTAGCCTTGGTCTCTAATCTTTCTTGCTGTTGAGTCTCTCTATCTTGCTGAACTGATTCAGCTAGACTTTTGATTAGACCTTCCAATGATATGCTGGAACTGGTAGTGGGTTGAACAGATGGAGGAGGTGAGAACGGATAATTCTGTTGCAGAAATATCGGTTGTCCTTCTTGATTTTCGCAACTGAAATTTGGTTGATCCCACCATCTTGGATTGTAGCTATTGGAATAAGGATCATGGTCATCATGAGTTTGTCCCGGAAATCCTCCCATTGCCATGGCGTGTTGCATATTATCTTGCCATGGAGGATAATAATTTGCAACATGTCTAGCAGCCAACGAATTTCTACAAACTTGAGCCCTTGATACCTGATTTACAAGAAACTTATCCACCAGAGAAGTCAATGCATTCAATCTTTGATCAATAGAACTAGAATTTACCTCATTCCCTAGTCGTGGAAAGTTATCGTGTCTACTTCCAAATTGTTGTGCATAGAAAGCCATAACAAAATAAAATTCTTAAAAAGAAATAAATAGCAAAACCGTTCCGCGGCAACGGCGCCAAAATTTGACGGGTGTCAAACCGTCAAATATAATTTTCCTTTTTCCCAAATACTAGTATAGGGTAGTAAGGTTCGTATCCACAGGGAACGTTGTATTTATATCCTTAAGAAATTTATATAGTAACCCAAAACCGAGATTTTTGCTTAACTAACTAACTAAACTCAAATAAAGTAAAATATAAATTTTTATAAACTTAGAGAAAGCAACAATAACTAAATTAAATTCAATGCTGATGAAGGTCCAGTTAATGAACTGAAGCAATTCCAAAAATTAGCTACTGATCATTGATTCCGACCCGACTCAATTGACTGCAAATAAACCAGTTATAGTTGTTGACAAACGCCTAACACCCAATTTCTCCTTACGGATTCGATAATTAGGAGAAGCTCACTAATTATACTCTAATCAAAAGACAACCCTCGAAACGCTCGAAAGATTTAATGTTTTGAAAGCTTTAAGTTAAGAGAAACCCGGTTCTAGACAACGATATTAAAGTAATGTCATTTAACCTAGATTAATCATCCTCGCAACACGGACCGAATATGCTTGTGATGCCTAAACGGTGTGTCACTTGCTACTCCGTTAGAACCCGAAGACAATTACGGATCAACGGTTCTTAACTAGCAATGGATTAAAATGTCTAACCAAAATCTGGGCCCTAGAAATTAATTAAACATACTAATCCTAAGTTATAATTCCTTTGCAACAAGAAAAATAGAGAATGACTAAATACTTGTCCCAATTTGAGACTTTGAACAATACAGTACACTAAGGATCTCATAGTAGCAATTTCTGAAAAATACTACGGGTTCATTAACTGGAATAGAAGTTTTTAGCCACAAAACATGACTAAAATTTACTTACAATGAAGAAGAGAAACAACTTCACAAGTGATGAAAGGAAGAAATTAACTGCCCTATTGATCTGTAACCTAAGCCTGATGTATTACAGTGATTGAGGGTGAGTGAGTGAAAGAGTGAGAGAGAGGGAGAGAGAGAGTGCGTGTGGTGTGGATCTGTCTGTCTTTCTTTGAGAGATTTTGCCCCTTCCTTTATAGATGTCTCTCCTAACTGCTCCAGCCATTTCCCCCAAAAATAGAAGACACGATCCCTTGTTCCTCCTCCATAAACAGAGCGGTTGAGGACCAAGCCTTTTCCCAATAATTTCAACGTGTTTGGGAAAAGAAACGAATAAATAAAAGGATATTTTTATTTACAGAACTGCCAAAAATGATCAATGTCTGAAATACCCTCCACTAATTCCTTCAGTCTTGTAACAGGACGTACTCTGTTTTTTTGTTCTTGCTACAGTATTTTCTGGGTTAGAAAATGCCCATTCGGTACTTGACTTTTTTCTCAAAATCTGCCTTTGCTTCTTCTTTCTTCCATCCAGCTTCCTTAAGACCTATGAACACCAATGATGCAGAATACCCATGAAAGTACAACATTTTCCTTAAAATCATAGTGCAAAACCACATAAAATGTTATACTTTATTTAAAGCTATCAGTGTCCTTAGTACAAACCAATGCCCTAAGACTGAAAAAGAGAAGAAGAGAATGTCTACGACTCCATATGCGAAAGTGGTATGAAGCCTAATGTATGCTATGGTGTGTACTCGGCTTGACCTATGCTTTGCAGTTGGGATGTTGAGTTGATTCCAAAGTAATCCTGGACCTCAACACTTGATGGCAATGTAAAGGGTTCTGCGTTATTTGGTGGGAACCATAAATTTAACCCTATGTTACCAAGGTGGGGATTTGAGCTTGAAAGGTTTCACTGACGCGGATTGGGCTGAAGATGTAGATGGTTATAAATCTGCTTCGGGCTACGCTTTCCTCCTTAGTGGTGTAGCTATCTCTTGGAGTAACAAGCGACAGACTAGCATCGGCTTATCTACGATGGAGTCAGAGTACATGGTTTGCTTAGTTGCGGTTCAAGAAGCTGTGTGGTTGAGGAGTTTTCTTCAACATCTTGATGTTACGGCATGTGGATCGTCATGTAATCATTGCTTGTGATAGCATGGCTGCTTTAGGTTACACTAAAGATCCCAAGTATCATGGGAAGATGAAACATATCAATATCAAGTATCATTTCACTAGAGACATGGTTGCAGAAAAGAAAGTTGTTCTAGAATATATTCCTACTAGAAGCATGTTGACTGACCCTATGACTAAGCCTCTAGCTAGAGAGATCTTTCAAGATCATATGTTGGGTTTAGGGCTTTGTAGGATTTGATATTTATTCTGAGAACACTTTTGTTGACATTTGATTATCATTTTCATTATCGTTTAAATAAATTGCAGTTTCATTTAATTCCTTTTATATGTTAATTAGATGTTTTAAAATGAAATTACGTAGCATATATATTTTGATTAAAAAGATGATGTGGATATTGAATTGGCCCTCTCACACGGGTAATTCACCTTGTCGCTAGGTGGGCGAGCAAGTTGAGATAGTAAAAGTCTTTGGCACCTACGAAGGGGGGTGCGCAAATGACATTACATTTATCGCCTTGGCATATGTCCAAGATGAGACCTTTTATAAAGGTCGACTTTAAATCCCAAAAAAAAAAGGTCCGAATATGAGATCTTAAAAGAGACACTAGAAGAGTGTCTACTTTTAAGTACTCAGGTTAGACATCAAAAGGGCGGTTAGGCTAAGGTTCGTATGACGTTTGAGCATGACATGCTTACTTCGTGTGGGAGTTCTGCCATAGCATACACATCTTAATGTATGTGACTATAATGCGACCTAAGAAAGTGATTGAATCATCCACGCTTCATCACTGTGTGAGTTCTAGTGATCAAATCCAGGTCACGACTATACCCTATGTGACTTCGAACTATATCATGAACTTGGACGTTGATGATGCTACTTTGGCATGCCGACCAACGGGCTATGCACATACAACCCTACGGAGCATTGTTGGGAAAGTAGTTAATCAAAAGTGATTGATATGAATGTCTAAGGAAGAGAGTATGATATACATCTCTATTTTTGTGTTTCAATGCCATTGCGATCATATTGAACATACTGTTCAAGAGATTGATCTTGATACACAAACATGTTGAGGTTTAAGCACCGTTCTCGACGGATTGAGGATGCTTAAATTGATGTATATATACGGTCTGAGGTATAGACGAGTTTTGTTTTCTAACGAGGACGTTCTATGCTGGTCAGATGGTGGTTTGGTATATCGCTCCACCCTTTATCTTTCTCGTCATGTCGCACGCTTCACTTCCAGTATGAAGAGGCAATGTTTAACGGGTTTTGATGATACGATGTGGTAAGAGAGGTGAGCCTATATGTGCGAGTGGGAGATATTAGCAATTGGGCTTATGGCCCGATTATTTACTTTCGCTCACATGGAATATATTTATATTATTAAAGGTTAATTAGTTTCCTAATCTGAAGGGGTTCGGATTGACTTAACTTCACCTACAAGAAATAGGTTTTTTGTACAATAATATAAATATGGCAACTAAAGGGATAAAACCCTAACTAGTAGAACATGCCTAGGGAGAATAAGTCTCCTCCTTTGGTCGCTCATAGTCTCTCTCTCTCTCTCCTATATTCTATCTCACTATATACTCCCTCTAGCCTAACCATCAAGAGGCTTGGATTTGCGGTGTGAACCAGAATTGATATTCATGCTACATGATATCAATCTGATGAGAGAGACTTGTAATATTGTTGATCGTGACATACAAAGATCGTAGCTCAAGCAGAAAGTCTTCCGCTTCGCTCAAAGTTCAAGTTCGCACGAGGTAACTCATGATTACTATTAGATAACGAACTTGTTGTATATATAACCTTCAGATCTCATTCCTTTCTTGTTTTTTTCCTTCCTTTCTCTCTCTTGCTAAATCAAATTCAAATTCAAATTCGGCCTAGCAAATTGAACGGTGAATCTCAATCATCTACCAATTCCATAAATTGAAACAAAGTATTGTTGTGTGCAACAAAAAACTTTAAAAACAATTAACAGAGTAATCCAAGATCAATCAAAGAGAATAGAGAGAGATTTTGGCCAATGAACTATATAGCGATACAATACCAAACTTTAAACTGCCTAATTAAAGAAAACTGAAAACCAGTAAGTAGCACAGATGCGGTTGCATCACCTTACGCAATGCGACCGCATTGCCATCGGGTGAGGTCACATTCCACTCCTGAGTCTCTCGCGTTGCCCATGGATGCGACCGTTCCTCGATGCGGCGGAAGGGGATGAGGGGAAAGATGAGTACGATGCAAAATGCAACAAAGTTAACATTTTAATTTTTGGAGAGAGAATAATTCAGGAGGGAGTCATTTAAAGAAGATCTGTTATAGAATCAAAGAAAGGAATGGGGACATAGCGAGAGACTCTCGATTCGTTGCTTTACATTTTGAGAAAGTGGAATAAGAAAGTCAAGATTGTAGTCTCGGACGCCTATAACAATAACAAAGAGGCCATTCATTCTTCTTTTATAAATATTGATGTGAAGAGAAAGAAAGCAGAGAAGAGTCATGGATTGGTGCGGCATGGGTGAAGAAATTGAATCAGTTTTACAAATTTCTTCGTGATGCAAGCATTGGAATTTTTTATGCACGCACTGGAGTTTACGATGGAAGCATCGGAATTTTCGATGCAAGCACCGGAGTTTACCGAGATGGTGAATTTCTTCAGCATTCAAGTTTTCATTCATTCAAATTTGATCATCAATTCCAGCACCAACGTAGTGTTAGACCCAACAGCTGGCTTCGTTTCACTCCATAACTCCTTGTTTAGAAAAATGGAAGAACAAATAGCCTTCTGTGAGTAGGGCTCCAACCTCTCAATAAAAAAGAGTATTTCTTTTTTTATAATGGAATTGAAAGTCAGTCTTGTCTCTATCCCCTGTAGGAATGATGCTGGATCAACAAGATCGAGGGAAGCCATATCTTTGTCTTCACGTATAATAGAAAAAATTCTCACTACCTTGACCGAAGAGAGGGAGAAAGTGGGGTTGGTGGTGGGAAAGGGATCATAATTAAAGCTATGACTAATAGATGGTTGCATCGTATTTTCCAATGCACTTCACATCTGATGCATGTGGTTTTTTCTTTCATTGATGACATAATCGTTATTTTACATTCAAAAGTGTATTTTACCGATTAAATAAAAATAAGGTGAACTTTTGGGGTTAAATATTTTCCAAAAGATACTGGCCCAATTATATCCCTACAATTTCTTTTTCCATTAGGGCTACAATTAATTTCTATGTAAACTAAAGAGGTACAACTAAGGTTGTGTTTGACATCATATCCTCCTAGTAGCTTGATTTTAAAATAAAGAGTAGTAAGAAAAATTAATGGTAAAAATGGTAAAAGTGTGTTTCTAAAAACAAGTTCGGAAACGTAATGATTTTTTTTGGAAAAAGGAAGACATGATATTTATTTAGGAGCAGAGGAAATACTATTTATTATGAATGTGACTGTTTTCATGTGTGTGGCATTGTAAATTTACGATTATAGTGTTATTTAATACCATTGTAAATTTTCTTGTTTAGTGTGGCATAATCATCAATTTGCATACTAAAAGCAAAATAGATTTCTGAAAAATCATCAAGTAAAAGAAGATGATATATATATATTTAATAATTTGATCATTTTGTTATGAGGTGTTTTCCAAGAGGACGGTCATGGATAGTTGAAGCCTAGAAGACAATGAGCCTTTCAAAGTCGCTTATAGGATCGGCGAGAATGCTGATAAATGTGCATATTGTCTATATTTTTGGATACTTTGGGCTTATTTTCCTAGTTAATATTGCATTTATCATTGTTAATTTAATTGTTTTGACTCATTTACCTTTATTTGTCTTAATTGGGCAGTTTTGCAAATTTTGTGCATTAAAGTCAAGATTTATTGGTGAATTAAAGGCAAACTTTAATGATGAAGTAAAGGCAAAAGGATGAATTGAATTCCAGCATTTTTCATGGGCAGCGGTTACTTTTCGTGGGGTGGAAAACTAATGTCAAAAATTAAATTGAAGATTTTCAGCAACAATCGCACCATAGGTGCGAAATATTTCGCGAACTTCAATCGGGGCAGCTCAAGAGTCACTTCCAATATTTTCCAGTTTGGACCCTTTTTATGCATCTAGACTATATGGCATCTAAAGGGGGGATGGAGAGCTTTAATTTAGCCTCTCATTTATCTCTCATTTATTTATCATTTATTGTCATTACTCCAATTTATTTTGGTTGACAAGGGGAAAGGAAAGGCTTAGTTTTTCCTATATATAGCTCCTTCCTCCCTTCCTTAGGGACATAGGATTTTACTTTCATATTCTCTTCTCGAATAGTCAGATAGACATTTTAAAGTAGTTTTATATTTGAAGACTAGAGTTCGTGATTTCATTCGGAAGTATTTTATTACAAGTTCTTCATCTTCCTTTCTTTTTACTTTTATTTTATGATTATTCTTAACATGTTTATTTTAGTTACTTTAATTATGTGTGAGTAGTTTTCTAATTCTAGGATTAGGTGTAGCCCGTAATGGATTTATAAATAAAGTTTTTATCTTTCCGTTTATTTGAATGTCACCCGTTTTGATTCGATTTTAGCTTTATTAATAATTGTATAAAATTGTAGTAGCGAGGGACCGAAAAGTGAAACTACTACATTTATACAATAATCTTAGTTACTGAAGTGAAGGACCGAAAGGTGAAGCGTAAGTAACGGAACTCTAATATTGAACTAGAAATTCATGAGAACGAGAGTTGATTAAATTTCTAGAGGCTTATAGAATTGTAGGACATAATGGGTTTAGTTTAATTCATTGAGCGAGACATCGGATTTGAATTAATCTAGGCATGGTTGAGAGTAGTTCGAAAGAATGCAATTAACTATTTTTTTTTATGCAATTCGTCTTCAAAATTTGACATTCATCACGAACGGAAAGATTGTTACGAAATTTATAAATTCATTGTTGTGGTGAACCGAAATCCTAGAAGCTTTTTAATTATTGTTTTTAATCAAAAAATCTAATCTTGCATTTTAATTTAGTTAATTTAGTTTTGCTAATTTAATTTTCATATCACAACCAAAATCTTGAAATCAATCAGTCTAGATAATTTTAATTGTGAGTTCTTCGGTACTTGATTCAAAGTCCCTATGGGATCGACATCCTAAATACTACACTAATAGTCGTGCACTTGCGGTAGAATTTAGTGATCAATTGAAAATCACTCAACAAATGCATTCAAGGTAGAACCTCCCAAGTGACTATATTTTTTAGCAACATTCAATGTTGTCTGTCTTTCAGACTTTCACCATATCATGAAGATGAAACTGTGCAAGACTCGAGTCGAGGGCGAGTCTTCTTCAAACCGGGGAGAACGACGACTACCGAGTGTTCTACGAAACTAGTCCAAGTAATCACGAGCCAATTGTCTTAAGTTCGAACAAAGGACTACAAATGAGTTTCTGAACAAAATGGGCCGAGCAGAAACTTTAGCCTTTTTTGAGGAATTAAACTGTATAACACATGATGTTCCAAAGGGTGTATCATAAATGGTTAGAAAGATCTTTGAGTCTATTTTCTGTCAAAAAGAAAAGTTAGCTAAAATTTGGTATGTGCTGAAAGTTAAAGGTTGTTTTAGTTATAGGGTGTTGTGACCTCTGTGTCTTTCGATCTGCACACCTTATTATTAAAAATCGAAACGTTATCGTGGTATCTCAATAATCGTATGTAACCACACACAAAAAAGGAATAAAGAAGGAGAGAAAAATAGGAAACGCCACTGGTAATCTCCCTTATTCTCCATCCATTTCACCGAAAATCTCTCTTATTCTCACCGATGATCTCTCTTACACTCACCGTCCACACTACAGTAAGTTCTCATTCTCTCGCTCTATATCCTGCTCGATCCATCTCTCTTTCTTTAATATTCAACTTTATTATGAGGGAAAAATATTGATTATACTTTTTCGGTGATTTTTTGGATCTAATTAAATCACCTAATGACAACGAAGCGCAGCGTAGTGCTAAGACGCTCCACCCATACCTAATAGGTCGTGGGTTCAAGTCACCATGGGGGTAAGTGGGGAACCACTACTGATTCTCTTTATAAAAAAAAATTAAATCACCTAATAACATTTTGTTTAATTTTTTCGTATAAAAAAACATTTTTGACATTCAGATCTACTGTTAATTTGTTATATTTTTTAGACATCGATTTTGTTATTTACTTTTAAATAAATCTACGAACTTGTTTAATCATTTAGAATTCTCAAAAGATAATTTTTTTCCAGGTAATTTGTATTCCATACTACTTCGAATTTGTTAATAGTTTTTTTACATCTCAAATTTCGGGTATTTCTTGATTTACTTGATTTTTTTAGTATAATATTTCAATATTTGATGTGTTCATGTTGTGAAGAATCATTGTTTAATTGAGGAAGGAGATTGTGAAATAAATGTCGAACAATATTTGATGAGTTCATCTTTCTTGCATGTAGCTGATCATATACGAAGAAAGAGATGGTGATTGTGAACTAATCAATTTTCATTAGTTATCATTTACAATGTATTGATTCATTTCCATTTAACACAACCGAGGATTGGAAAACTGTGCAAATTGGGATAATTTATGGTGAAAGTTCCAAGGAGTATTTGAATTATTTAATTAAAGAATTCATTAATTGCTTCTTGTTAATATAGAGGTTTCTATTTTGGGAAACAAAGTTTTGGCGGGATTTTTCCCTATATAGACTACCATGTTTATATATATATATATATATATATATATATATATATATATATATATATATATATTCTTTTAATTGTTTATTTATTTTTCATATAATGCAATTACTATATGACCATATATTCACCATATTTTAATTTATAACAATGCTAAGTTTACAATTATTTCTAAAATTATTGTTAGAAATTTAGAGGCCCAAAACATATGTAGTGGCATCCTTTCTAATCTCCCCAAGCCCACTATTGGCTTGGCCCATCTCTTGTGTAGCTTGTCCCTTGTGCAGCCCGTCCCTAATTGGTGAAGCCCCTTTGGTTGTATTAGTGGATTGTGGGTGACAGCTCACCCACCTTTATCCTTTCAATTGTGTAACTGTTTTTTGGCCTTTATGTCCTGTAGCCACCCTTTATATTTCAGCCTTGCCTTCGTCATTTGTGGATTAAGGCTGTGGTTTGTGAGCAGTGAGTGTGGGCGTGTATTGTGAGCAGAAAGAACCGAGAGTGGGGAGTGTACAAGTGAGAGAGAGTGACTGTGAGCTGTGAGGATCCAAAAGGCAGCCGTATTCAACCCCCTTTGTTGTGATCTCTGGTCCAGTACCTTCAACAGAAATCTATGGGCAGATTCCTCTCTTAGTCTTTCAAGTTCTTGGTGAGCCAGTGACTATGAGAGTGATATAGATTAGGAGCTCTTTCTGAGCTTGGTCTGTTGAGTGTGTATAGAGTGTAGTGAGCTTGGGTTGGGGTTACGGGTTGCTGGGTTTGGTGAGTGATCCTCTTTCTATCATCTTCTCCTCTGTTCTCTGTTGTCGGAGCTTGTGGTCAAGCCTGTTCTTTGTGGCTTTGACCTTGGTTCGCGGTGTACTGGTTTATGTTGGACTCGTTGGTGGATATGTCCAGTGAAAGGGTGTCTGAGCCAACGAGAGCTTAGCCAAGGTCTTCGACCGATTACAGAGAGTCGTGTTTTGGAACACGGCGACTAATTGCTCTCGTCTGTGCTTTCGGTTTTATCATGTTGCCATTTTTTTATTATACTAACGTTATTTTGTAACTCTGTTATTTTATCTCCTCCCACATTGTATTTCATCTCTGTTTGGTCTATAACAGTTGGGAAATACGGGACTGTGGTTACCAGATTATTCAGTTTATTATTTACTGTTTTGACCCCTGTGATTAAATGTTATCCCCTCCCCGGTTTGTAATTGATCGTGTCTTATTTTAATTAATTCCTTGCAAGTGCACAAGACTATTGTAGAACAGCTTGAGAAGCAAGGGTCGAACCACAGAGACAAGAAGAATACAGATGACAAGAATATCTGTAGCTATTTAAACTAAGGGGGATTTTTATTTATTTTATTTAAACTAATTATTGTACTAAAACAATAGATTTAATTAAACTACGCAGCAATCACAGTTGTAAAGATTTGATGGAGGGGAGAAATCTAGGATTAAGGTTTCACTTGCATCTACTTTGTTGCTTATTTAATTAAAGTATCAATTAATAACTTGGGTTCGTTCATAAAAGATAGATATAGACTGTCAAATTATAGTTCAGTCTCCATCCCAAATAATTCATCAATTCTATATCCTAAGAACAAGAACATATGGATCTTATCTGTCACTTATGTCATATATATGAACCTGACCCTAACTTATCACTCTCGTACATCGATAGGTTCAATTTATCATGATGGTGAGCCAGTGTACGACATATGCATTTGGCCGTGCAGCTATCCGCACCTTTAGGCCTTTATTACTTGCGATTTCATTCCTTTGGTCAAAGCTAGACAATAAAAGGGTTGATAAACATCATGATCAACAAGAATTGAATGAATAAAAATATATATTAAGCCATAGATTCAATACAAGTTACCTCCCAATTGCTAGATTATTGGACGGTTAGTTCATCCGCGCAGATGAACTGAACAACGGGATGAAGGAATACATGAATCGATCTTCAAAACTGTATGTACAATGACTAAACTACGTAATACAAACTAAAATCTAAGCTAGAACTTTTTCCTAACAACTTTTGGATGTCCTTTGACTTTGGCTACCGTCCTTTATTTATACCAGGGTGTTGTAGGAGAATAGGAGGTTCAATCCAGGTGAAAGACCCCAAAAAGGCGGTTCTGGGGACCTTGCGGCTGCATGAGGATTTCACCTTGCGTCCGCAAGGGTCTTGGACAGGCTCACCAACTTTCTACCTACCTTGCAAGGGCAAGGCCATTTAGGCTCTCGGCCGCAAGGTAGCCAGTTTGACTCTTCTGCATCTTTTCCAATGTTGCACTTTGCACCCTTCCTCGAAATCTTCACTAAAAGCTTCATAAATCCCATAAGTCACCAAAAACCTTGAAACTCACAATATAGCTCAAAAACACATATTAGTAGTCAAAAGCCTCATGAGATTGCTATTTCTAAGTCATAAAAGTACCCGATAAAGACGTATAAAATACATCTATCAAATACCCCCAAAGTTAGACTTTGTTCGTCCACGAGTAAACAATACTTGTAAATACAAAAACAATTAAAAATACAAAAATAATAAAATCTTTTTGGAGGGTGACACTATTTACACTCCTCTAGAAACCTACAAACTCAAGGAGACTCTAACGAGCGACTCGACTATGCAGATAAATACAAAAACTAATAAATACAAAAGCAAGTAAAAATTATACTAAAAACAATAAATAAAGCAAAACAAAAATCTTTTTGGTTTCAATATCAAGCCACAAAGTCATGGCATAACATAGTTGTCTCAGTAAGATACTCATCACGTATGTGCAGACTAATCCACAGAACAATCTGACTTATACTCAAACTGCTACCGATCTCAATTTCTCCGTGTGTGTGTGTGTGTGATAACCAGTCATAGATAATATCTTAACTTAAACAGTTTTATTAGGCTAAACACAACATTCATTCAAAATCAGGATTTTTAAATAAAATTAATGCAACATAGAGTATGAGATCTACCATCCAAACCCGGTCTATTACAGAGAGAGAGATCACCAAGAATTTCAAAAACTTATACATCCATCCCATGCACTTTCTATGTATGACATACAATGCTTTCATGCCCCCAATTACTTGCAATAGCTAAGATTATGCTAACACAGTGAGCTTGCGAATAATATGAATATATGAAGAGGGGATCAATTCATATGCATTACAATCAAATCAACAAACACAAGCATTGGCAAGAAGATCAATAGGTCTTTAATAGCTTGTAATGTAAGGCCTTGAGGTAGGGGGATATGATGGAAAGGGAATAGAATACAAAGTGAGAGAGCAAGACTACCCTTTACCCCTAATACTTCCATGCAAAAGGAAGTTCTTCCCAATTAGGCTAGGACCAGCAAAGACCACAAGTGGGGACTTTTCCCCCAAACTTGTTTTGTACAATATATCAAGCTAAAATATATCTAGTGTTCTATTTTCAGAAGAACATTTCTATCATATTTTTTATTTGAATGATATTCTTTCATTTGAATCCTCTTACACTCTTCTTCTTCCGTTTCATTTTTTTTTTTTTTTGTCGACTTATTTCTTTTCTCTTCTTTTTTTTTTCAAATCGACGAGGAAGAAGAAGTCTTCAGAAAGTTTTTCTAACTGAAAATTGGTCCCTTAAAATTAATTTCCCACCCACATCCTACTCTCTCAAAGGGTAGGCTAAAGTGTATAGGCTTTAGGGTGAAGTTAATGTGGGTTAAAGAAACGAAGTCGAATGGGGGGTTCAATGTGTGCTTAGCACACTCCATTCTTTTTAATAAATCTCAAAGGGGACACTAGGGATATTTTTAGTAAAGGTCGGGAAATATTTAGGCTCAAACGATTCAAAGATGTCCTATATCATATCTTAATGCCAAATACTCATGCTGTTTTTATGAAAGTAAAACACATAAAATATCATATCCATTATGAAAGTTGTGGAATTGAAGATTTAGCATCACTGGATTTGATATAAGCATTCACTAGAACAAATCGTAGGGGCAATCAAGACTACCATGCAGACACGGTTTGAAAGTGTTCTTGAGATATATTAGCAAGAAAAATCCAAGGGAACTATCTTATCATGCAATTGACCCTAAGTTACAATTTATGCAACAATCATGTTAGGACGGCTATTCATCATCATATTCTTGTGCATATCTTGTTGCTAGAATGAAATGTGTGCTATAAACTTTATAAAAATGTTCAAATCAATCCATAATCATGACTGGTGTAAGTGCACAGAGATTTGGAGAAAATCAAGAATTTTGCATAATCAAGTAAATTCCAGAATGATCTATGGAAAAGTTACGTGGTTCATTGCATTAACTCCTCATCGACCGAAATGACCATACCAGGGCTCGATGATGAAAATTTTGAATTAAAACATTTTTTATTTTTTTCATTTTTGAAAATTTTTATGAAAAGAAAATGGAGATGGCTGATGATGATGACTCTTTTGATGGGTCCCCGAGGGAATCAAATATTATAGTATTCTGGTCAGGGCAACATCTCCTAAAATAAGAAAAAATAAAAAGCAAGAAAATAGAGTGAGGAGGAGAGATGATAGAGGGACAAAAAATTTTCCCTCACCCTAAAAATGTAGCCCAGCTCCACTCTTCCTTAGGCTAGGACCTGCAAAGGCCCTGGGCTTAGAATCCCCCCCCCCAACTTAAATTTTATTTTTTCCTCAAAATTTGAGGAATATCCTAGGAAAGGGTTGTTGGAGGAGAAATATCAAAAGGACATAGGCGGCCCGTCTAACGAAAGAGGAAGAAACTTGGGCTTCGACTCATGGTGAGTCAGGAGGGAATAACGAAGGAGGACGAAACTCGGGGATCATGCCAGGTGGCATCCCATATAGTGCGGAGACATTTTTCCCCACCTGGTTGACCCAACCAAAGAATTGAGTTTGGTCGGCGCGCATTTGCGCCAACTGCTGACTCATCATCTCATTCTATAACCTGAGCTCCTTCTGCCTATTGGAGATCCCCTCTAAGGGGTCCTCCTCCTCTGGAAGCTCCTCACGTGGCTGGCGAGGGTGCATAAATAGAAGCACCCTAGTGATGCCTGAACCGCCTCGAACTCTCTCGCATCACTGAGTCCAAAGGACTCCCCACTATATCCAAGAATCAAACTCGGAAAGTGGAATCCCGTTAGTCGTACCTCTAATAAGGGTCTGAATTTGGGCGTTGTTAAGACGCCCAACATCGACAGACCCACCAGTCAAGATGGTGTAGATCAAGATGGCCTTATGCCACGACACCGTATGCTGGTGTCTCGAAGCCATGAGGCGTGCACAAATAAATTTGAACACGACCTTGGTCGTGTTCGTGACATGGGTCTCGTCCATGGTGCGGGGGCTAAACGGTGGACCTTAATTGAAGGTTCAAACCGCGTCAGGTGTTGTGATTTCCGCATTTAACATCTGAAGAGGGACAGGGTTGGCGATGTGGATACTGTACTGGTCAGTACAGCTCACAAAGTTAGGAGTGCCGAAATAATGATTAATACTACGGGGTGAAAAGTCGACATTCCTACCCTTAACAGCACTATGGTCAAGCACCTCGCCAGAAATAGAAATATTCCCGTTGGCGTAGAATTCACAGACAAAGGCCACGATGGCCACGCCCGGGGTCGCACAAAAATTGCCCCACCTTTGACGGGCGAAGTGGGCAGGGAGAGCAAAGTCCTTGGCCTTAAATCCCCTATCAGGGATTATGCTTTTGGAGAGCTTCCTAGTGTAGCTCTCCGATGCCTCGAAGGATATGAATCTAGTGGGGTCATAGTGTTACTCCTCCTCTTCGGAGCAGGACGAGGACGGGCTGGTGTTTCTACGATTAGGGGCCATTAATTATAAGCACAATAAATAAATAAAATCTACTCTCTTTAAAAATTAAAATTTAACCAACCTAACTAAAACAACTAAAGCAAGCACGTAGAAAATAACAATTTAAATCTAACCCCCTAACATACAAAAATTTTGACAAATCAAAAGTTTAGCGAAGAAGGGATAGAAGTTACGTGGATTGTGCAATACTTTTGGCTGAGATGATGGTTTGGCCGAAGTTCCGAAGCTTTCTTGCCGGAAAAAAAATGGTGGCTTCCTTCTTCAATGCTTGAATGGGGTGAGACAGAAGGTGGAGATGAAGGAGCTTGAAGAGAGGTAGCTTGAACTTGTATTTTGGTCAGAATTTGAGAAGTTTCGCCGAAATTTTGAGAGTGAGAGAGAGATTGCTGGATGCTTGAGAGAGAGGGAAGGTTGAATTTCTGTGAGCTGCCGTGACTGCCCGCATATGGCTTATAAAGAGGGTCTTGCGGCCGCAAGGTATTTATGCCTTGCGTCCGCAAGGTACCCAGTCAAAGGGGCACGGAAGTTGAGATAGGCTTGCGGGGGCAAGTGACCTTTGGGCTTGTCGCCGCATGAGTTACGCTTGAACTAACATTAATAGGGCCTTGTGGCCGCAAGGTATTTTAGCCCTTGCGTCCGCAAGGTTCTCAGATTATGTGCCTTGGGAACTACTTCACATATTTTTGGCAGATTTCATTTTGGTCCTTCTGTTATGTTCCGTTAAGTCCGTTTCTTTCCTCCACTCTGAAAATTCTACACAAACTTCTAAGCTAAAATATTAAAAACATATAAATACAACACTAAGGTGTCGTTTGGTAGCCATGATTAAGGCCAGATAGGATTAATATGTCAAGTTACCTGATGTTTGGTACGTAATAAGTGGTCGGGACTAATATCACGAGTTATCCGGATAAAGTCATTATCCCCCTCACTATTAATACCAACGGGGAGAGTGGTATTATTAGCGCCCTCACTAAAAAAAATTGGGATTAACATTCATAATCTCAAAACTACCCTCGATATACAAGTGAGGATTAATAGCAACGGCACTAATAGTACTGAGATTAATAATACTGCTTATCCTTGTCTGACTACCAAACAAGCCCTAAGATGCTTTCTCCCCCAAACTTGAATTATGCCAATACTGGAAAACATTTAAACTAAATGTCCATAATTAAATTATATTACAAAAGCAAATAAAATTTCATCAAAGTGGGTTGCCTCCCACCTAGCGCACTTGTTTAACGTCTTTGGCTCGACCCAACTACAAACCTATTCTCTTGGGGGTTCGGTGTCAGAGAGACGAATAAGTTCTATTGTTCTCTCAACTAACATGGGTTCAAGGTATGGTTTGAGTCGGTGACCATTAACTTTAAATATCTCATTGGTCTTTGGATTCTTAATATCGATTGCTCCATGTGGATAAATTCGAACTATAATGAAAGGACCAGACCATTTTGATTTTAGTTTCCCTAGAAATAATATGAGTCTAGAATTAAAAAGGAGTACCTTTAATCCTGGATGAAACATCTTGTTAGCCAGTCCCATATCATGGTATTTTTTGGTCTTTTCTTTATAAGTTTTTGCATTCTCATACGAATTTAACCTATGCTTTTCTAATTCATTTAACTGAAAAAGTCTTTCTTCACCAGCCAAAGTTAGGTCAAGATTAAAAGCTCTAGTGGCCCAATAGGCCTTGTGTTCAATTTCTACTGGAAAATGACAAGCTTTGCTATACACCATTCGATATGGACTCGTACCTATTGGGGTTTTATAAGAAGTTCGATATGCCCAAAGAGCATCTTTAAGTTTTGGTTCCCAATCCTTACGATTTGGTCTAACAGTCTTTTCCAAGACTACTTTTATCTGTCTATTGCTAACATCTACTTGGCCAGAAGTCTGAGGATGATATGGTGTAGCTAACTTGTGAGTTACACCATATTTTCTATGGCTCGAATTTAACAATCTATTAGTGAAATGTGTTCTTTGATCCAAAAACTTGACAACAGTTTGGCCATCATTATTTCGAGTGGCAATGGCTTCTATCCATTTGGATACATAATCAACAGCAACTAAAATATATTCACAACAGTTAAAAACTAGAAAAGGACCCATAAAGTCAATACCCAAAATATCAAAAATTTCAACAACTAGATTATTATGCAAGGACATCTCATTCCTTTTACTTATTTCACCAGTTCTTTGACATTTATCACATGTTTTGTAAAATATGTCAGAGTCTCTAAAAACAATAGGCCAATATAATCTAGATTGCATAATTTTTTTAGCAGTTTTGTTACCACTAAAATGACCACCACAAGAGTATTCATGATAAAATGTCATAATACTTTGTTGATCTTGTTCGTGAATACATCTTCTAATTATAGAGTCGGAACATATTTTGAATCAATGTGGTTCTTCCCAAAAATATTGTTTTGCATCAGTTAAAAATTTCTTTCTTTGATAAAAATCAAAATCAGGATTGATGATATCAGCTACATGGTGGTAATTAACAAAATCAGCATACCAAGGCTTAAAATTTTTAACTGCTAATAATTGTTCATCAGGAAAGTCTTCATTCATAGGGATTTTGTTATCAAGAAATTGACGTTCAAGTAAAGGTAAAAATTCCAACCTAGATAAATGGTCGGCTACAACGTTTTCTGTTCCCTTTTTATCTTTAATAGTGTGGGTTCCCCAGGATGCGCCCGCGCCCGCGCCCGCGCCCCGCTCGCCCTTAGATAGGGGTACGCGTACGTGAAGAAGCGGGACACCATGCTTTCCATTCCACCCTCCCTTATTTAGGGGAAGACGAAATTAAAAATGCGGAAAGGGTACTGTCAAAATAACGCGTTGAATACGCATCGGTAACTTCAGTGAATTTTTGGTCCGTTATGGGAGCTATGGGTTTTCTGTGTCAGGTTATCCCTTTTTTAGGGGATAACAGGATACAAGAAAGCATCACCCTTTCATTCACATCGTCCCTTGTGTAGGGGAAAATGGAAAGTGTAAGAAAGGATGTTGCGGGCCCCATTACAGACTTTATGAAAATTGCCTTATGACCTATTTCGGATCACGATGAGTGCTTTGGGTTTTCTATATCAAGTTATCCTTTTTTTAGGGGATACAAGGATATAGGAATACATCACCCTTTCATTTTCATTCTCCCTTTTTTAAGGGAAAACGGAAAAGTGCAAGAAAGGAATGTTGTGATGCCCCACTGCGATCCAAAATGTTTTAATAGAGTCGCCATCTTTATTTTAAGGAAGAAATAAAGAAAAACCAAAAAAAGAAAACCAGAGATTGCAAAAACGGGTTCGGAGGCTAAGTTACGAGTTAGGAAGGTACTAGGCACCCAACTTGCCCTTTCGGTCTCAAAAGCGGTTTTTGGCTAAAGTATGTTTTTTGTTATATTTATCTAGCAAATAAATAAACCATTAACTACCTACAAATACATCCATATTTACATTATTTACAGACTTGCAGCCGTCTCCTTCCAATAATTTACAAATACATTTAAAAATATTTGGCCATAATAATGACTCTTTTTAATGTTATTTTCTAAAATAATCCAGGCATCACAACGGCTTATATTTTTTACATTGAGCCGGATGGAAAATAGCTTTTTAATAAACTAACGCTCTTAAAGGCTCACCTTTTAGAGTGTTGGTATGCTCGCTCTGTCCTTCTGGGAGAGGGAGTTTTTTTTGCTTTGCTGCTGCTGCTGTGGTTGCTGCGGTTCGAGCAGAGTAACTGCCTTCGAAAGTTGCTTTTGGGATCCGTAAGATGGGCGGAGCAACTGCTTGTTTTTTTTGTTGTTGTGTGCTTGCTGCTGGCAGAAATCGGGCAGAACAACGACTTGTTTCTGACTGATTTGGCTTTTTTACTCGGGCAGAGCAACTGCTCTTTTCCGAGATTTTTGGACCGAGGAAATAGGGTGGATACCTAGCTGGGGGGCTAAGGATCACTTTGACCGGTTGGATTTGCTTTTGGAGGAGTTTTGGCAGGGCTTCGAGGCTTTATAGGAGGGGGAACTCACTCTCACTCACTGATCGCTCGCTGCGTAAAAATAACGCACATAATTTCTTCAGACTTCAAGCCTTTGCGAATTGTGTGTGAAAGTGAGCCCCGAAGGCTTCTATTTATAGGCTGAGAAGAGGACTCATCGGGAATTAAAATTCCTCTCTGCGTGCTGATTTTGCTCGTACATCGCGCTTCAGGAATTGCACAATGCATTAACTGGGGAGTGCACTGTAGCAGCTTGGGCGCGGCCATAAGGGTATATGGGCGCCGAGCCAAGGGGGCATATTGGCGGCGCCAGAGCACTATTTCAGCTTCCATTTTTGCACTTTTAGCCCTTGTATTTTACTGTTTTGCGCATCCTGCTTTGCCTTTTGCATTTTTAAATCCTGTAACTTGACATTTGTTAAGTTTTAACAGGTCTTGATATCACATGTCAGAGTTACATACCAGGGGTACGAAATTGGGGTGTCTACAGAACCCCTCAACGATGGAGTCTACGGGTAACCCAAGGCTTACTGAGTAGATGAACATTGTTGATAAGAAATAGACTCTCCAATTTCGTATAATTAATACGGGGGAGAGATGCAATAGGTAGCAGTTATAATGCAACAGTTTATAATGCTAACCAAACTTCCATATCCTAGACATATTTAGCCGGTTATAGCTGGTTATCGTAGTTTTTAAGCAGATATACAAATTAAATGCTCTAATGGTCGGACCTACTAATGTAGGTGATCGATGTTTTATTTAATCTTTTTCCTTGCAAGTGGACAAGACTATTATAGAATAGTATTGGAAGCAAGGGTCGAACCACAGAGATTTGGATTTGATTATAGTAAATTTAACTAATCTATTAAAATAAAGCAATTAATAACTAATGGGGTTTTTTTGGTTTTTATAAATTAAATTAACTAGAAAGCAATAAAATAATATAACTAACAAAGCATATAAATATGAGATAAATCAAAGAATTGTAAATCTTTTAGGAATTAGGATTCACTTGTATCTAATCTATTGTTTAATTCAAAATAATTATCATTCAATTTCTTGGGTTCGTTCACAAAAGATAGATATAGACTGTTGAACAATTGGTTCAGCCTCCATCCCCGCAAAATTCATCCATTCTATATCCTAAGCACAGGAACTGTTAATCTAGCTGTCACCTAGATTTATGATCTATCTGTCACCTAGATCATGTAAGAACTTGGTCCTAACTTATCACTCTCGTGCATCGATAGGTCCAATTTATTGTGATGGTGAGCCAGTGTACGACATATGCACATTGGTCATGCAGTTATCCGCACCTCTAGGCCTTTATTATTTGCGATTACATTCATTTGTTCAAAGCGAAATAATATAGGGATTGATAAACATCACAATCAACAAGAATTAAATGAATACGAATTAATATAAAACAATAGATTCGATACAAGTTACCTCAAATTCCTAGATTATGGATTTAGCTCTCTATAATTGAAAATACAAAACCTTGAACCATTCTTGGAGAATCTTTCTTCATAGACAAAGAAAAATAATATAGAACTTCTCTCCCCTTTTTTCCTAACTAAGGGGATCTATTTATACCTAATTAATCCTACAACAAGGAGGAAAAGGAGATACATTATAATTAAAACACTAAAAAGAATTAAAATAGAATTTCACGTTTCCCAAGACAATTGGAACACTATGAAGTGGCGGCTGATTTTAGGATATAAAATCTGATTTTCAGCTTTTGGTCTTCAAGTTTCCAGCTTTTGCACTTTGGTCCCTGAAGTTCTTCAATTCAGCATAAAGTGCCTATATTTTGCATAATTATTCCAAAAGTCCCTGAAACTATAAAGCAACACTAAAACACATATTAGACAACAAAAACCTCGAGAAATAACATAATTTAAGCCGGAATAATACCTAATAACTGCGTATAAAATACAGTTATCAGTAGGCTACCTACGTATCCCTTAATAAAGGAAATCAGACCAAAACGTAGTTCGGGCCTAGCCAGAACAAGCATGCTGCGACGGTCGTGCCTACCGAAATAGGCTGCCTACGTATCCTTATCCAAGGAATCAGACCAAACGTAGTTCGCCGAATGCAAACGAACAAGTGCTGTGCGGAAAGATAGTTGTAATATCCATTACAACCTAGTGAAAATAACGCACATCAAAATGCAATATCCATTGCATTACAACCTTAGACACAATATCCATTGCGTCGCCACAAAGCTTAATGCAATATCCATTGCATCGCAACGCTAAATACGATATCCATCGCACCAACACAGAAAAAGATGCAATATTCATTGCGTCGCAACGACCAGATGCAATATCCATTGCAACGCAACGCTAGATGCGATATCCATCGCATCATCAGAAAGACGGATGCAATATCCATTGCATCACAACGCTAAATGCGATATCCATCGCATTACCAAAAACACGGATGCAATATCCATTGCATTGCAACGCTAGATGCGATATCCATCGCATCGCCAGAAAAACGGATGCAATATCCATTGCATCGCAACGCTAGATGTGATATCCATCGCATTACCAAAAAGACGGATGCAATATCCATTGCATCACAACGCTAGATGCGATATCCATCGCACCAACACAGAAAGACGGATGCAATATCCATTGCATCGCAACGCTAGATGCGATATCCATCGCATCGCAACGCTAGATGCGATATCCATCGCATTACCAAAAAGACGGATGCAATATCCATTGCATCACAATGCTAGATGCGATATTCATCGCACCAACACAAATGACGGATGCAATATCCATTGCATCACAACGCTAAATGCGATATCCATCGCATTACCAAAAAGACAGATGTAATATCCATTGCATCACAACGCTAGATGCGATATCCATCGCATCGCCAGAAAAACGGATGCAATATCCATTGTATCACAACGCTAGATGTGATATCCATCGCATTACCAGAAAGACGGATGCAATATCCATTGCATCACAAGGCTAAATGCGATATCCATCGCATTACCAAAAAGACGGATGCAATATCCGTTGCATCGCAACGCTAGATGCGATATCGATCGCATCGCCAGAAAAACGGATGTAATATCCATTGCATCACAACACTAGATGCGATATCCATCGCATTACCAGAAAGACTGATGCAATATCCATTGCATCACAACGCTAGATGCAATATCCATCGCATCAACACATGAAAAGATGCAATATTCATTGCATCTTCATGAAACTTGATGTGAGATCTAATGCAATATGCATTGCTTTTGCTGCTGCTTTTCTTTCTTCTTTGTTTTTGCTACACTTTCGCTTTTGCTGCTTTTGCGGCGCTAGCCGCATTTTGCTGTTTTTGCGACTTCTGCTGCTTTTGCGACTTCTACCGCTTTTGCTGCTTCTGCGACTTCCATCGCTCTTGCTGCTTTTGCGACTTCTGCTGCTTTTGCGGCGCTCATGCTGGGGATTTTCTTCTTTTATTGCAATTCCGGCTTTAGCTGGAAAATTTTCCCCTTTTGCTGCTATTTCCAGCCTTGGCTGAAAATTTCTTCTTCTGCTGCATTTTTCGATCTTAATTGGAAAATTTTCTTTTGCTGCTATTTCCGGCATTAGCTGGAAATTTTCTTCTTCTTTCTTGATCTTTTCTCTCTCTTTTTTTTTTTTTTTTTGTAAATGCTTATCCCAGCATAGGAGAAGCGATTATTATGAAATGTCGTGGCAAAATGTTGTCGATGATCGGCTTATGTAGCTTTTGATGATGCTGCTAAGGATCTTTGGAGGTGGTTCTTGGCGAGATGTCGGTAGAACATTTTTCAAGGGCCGATGCGGCAGAAGACCTGATAAGATGCAGTAAAAGGATGCAAACAAAAGATGCAAGCATGCGAATGAAACTTTCTTTTTTTCTTTTAAAAAAAAGACTTTTGAATGTGCATGTGTATCATCTGTTTCATTAGTTTCGCAACATCTTTTTAGTACTGATGTTTGATTTTCTTGCAATGATCAAAATTGAATTTCCGAATATTGAGAAATCATCCATAAATACTTCCACACATCTTTCAACTAGATCAGAAAATATAGAAATCATGCATCTTTGAAAAGTGGTTGGGGCATTACACAGTCCAAAGGGCATTATCCTAAAAGCAAAGGTTCCAAAAGGACATGTAAATGTAGTTTTCTCTTGATCTTCCGGTGCCATTGGAATTTGATTGTAATCAGAAAAACCATCAAGAAAGCAATAATATTCATGGCCAGCTAATCTTTCAATGACTTGGTCAATAAAAGGCAAGGGAAAGTGATCATTCCTTGTTGCCGCATTTAATTTCCTCAAATCTATGCACATCCTATAACCGGTAATAGTTCGTGTGGGAACTAACTCATCTTTCTCATTCTTAACGACTGTAATTCTTGATTTCTTAGGAACTACTTGGACTAGACTAACCCATTTGCTATCAGATATCGGGTAAATTATACACGCATCAATGAGTTTAAGCACTTCTTTTCTAACTGCTTCTTCCACACGAGGGTTACATCTTATTTGTCTTTCTTTAGAAGGTTTGCTACCTTCTTCTAAATGAATTTTATGCATACACATAGAAGGACTATTCCTTTCAAATCTGCGAGGGACCAACCTATAGCTTCTCTATGTGTCCATAGAACTTTTAACAGACTTGATTCTTGTTCTTCTGTTAAATCTGCACCAATTATAACAGGTAAAGTTTTACCTTCCCCTAAAAATGCATATTTTAAATGGGACGGTAATGGCTTTAATTCTACTTCAGGAGGGGATTTAACAGATGAAATAAACTTAGAAATTTTTTATTTCACTGTTTCTTCTATATCTTCCTCCTTAGAGTTCTCTTCTTTTTCTTTATCCATTTTTGTTTCATCCAAATCAGATTTTTGATTTTCTACTTCTTCTTTATCATTTTCACTGATTTCTATTTTATCATGGCTAATTTCTGATTTGGAACCTTCCACTTCTTTCTTGTCTTCACTTTCATTCTTGAAAGCTTCTAATCTTTCCTTTTCTTTCTTAGTATCCGTATTTCGGAGTTCTCTTTCTAGCTCTTCTATGTCGGTTTTTAAATGGGAGAATGTTTTATCATCAACTTCTACATACACATCTATCTCTAACTCATCATTTAAATTTGCTTCAAAGGTTTGGGCTGTAAGATTTTCAGTTTCATAAATTGAGAAACATGCATTCATGTCACTCGGTCTATTTAATGCATCAAAAACTGAAATTTCTACAGTTTCACCCATAACTGACATTGAGAGTTTACCATTCTTAACATTAATCATTGTGTTAACAGTGGCCATAAAAGGTCTTCCTAACAGAATAGGAACTTCATTATTAGTGCATATCTTTCTTTCCATCTCTAGAACCACAAAGTCGACAGGGATGATTAACTTATCAACTTGAACTAAAATATCCTCTACTATACCCAAATGATATTTGACTGAATGGTCGACTAACTGTAAAGACATAGTAGTGGGTTTCAATTCACCCAATCCTAATTGTTTATAGACATCGAAAGGCATTAAATTAATACTTGCTCCTAAATCTAACATAGTTTTCATCTTTTTAGAACTACCCAAGGAGACTTGGATATTGAAACTACCTGGATCTTTTAATTTAGGAGGAAGTTCAGGTTGTAATACTGCACTCACGTTTTCAGAAACAATTATTTTTTCATTCTTTTCAAATCTGTGTTTTCTAGAGTGAAGATCTTTGAAAAACTTAGCATAGGATGGAATATTTTTAATGACATTAAGCAAAGGGAGATTAATGTTCACTTTGGATAACATATTATAAATTTCCGTAAATTACTTATCAATCTTGTTTTTCATAAGTCTACGAGGGAATGGTGTTGGAGAAACATATGGTGGGGGTGCCACATATGGTTCCTCAAGAGGTTATGCCTCTTGTGTGACTTCTTCTTGGCTTTCTTTATTTGAAATTTCTTTTTCTACCTTTTTTATCTTTTGCTTGAATATTTTCACTTTTATCTATTTCATCTTCTTTGAAAGAGTTATCCATTTTGTCAGGCACATCAGTAGATTGAGTAGGGTTACTTACCTCTTCTCCAATTATTCTCCCACTTCGCATAGTAGTGATAGATTTCGCTTGTTCTGTTTGACTAGTGAACTTCCCTTCTTCTCTTTTTTGATATTTGGCAAGATCTTTTTGCAATTTTTCCACAGTTTCTAGCAAATATTTGTTAAGAGCTGTTTGACCACTGTTTGATCCTTCTGACTTTGGAGCTTCTTCAATTTGTAAATGTCCTTGCTTAGGAAATTGTTGAGGCTGTAGTGGCTTATTTCCTCCCCATGAAAAGTTAGGGTGATTCCTCCAACCAGGATTATAAGTGTTGAAATATGGATCATTCCTTTGTCTTTTAGGGTACATGTTCATTGCATTAACCTGTTCAGGATACACAAAACTAGAGGGACACAAATTAGTAGCATGAGAATTTAATCCACAAATAGAACATGCTTCTTGAATTTGTGATTTCCAACGTTCAAATTGAGCTTGCATATCTGATTTTTCTTGGATTTAAAACAAACTTCTACTTTTACCTCTTATACTTTTCTGTTGGGAATTTGCACTTAACATCTCAAGCAAATTTTCTAATTCAGCTGGTGTCATTCTATTAATAGAGCCACCGGCTGCACTATCAACCATAGTTTGCAATGTAGGCGAAGAGCATGATAAAATTGAGTTACTAACACATCTTAAGATAGATTATGATAGGGGCACATAATAAGTAAATTTTTAAATCTATCTCATGCTTCATGGAATGTCTCTCCCGATTCATTTTGAAAAGACATAATTTGTTTTCTATATTCTGAAAGAGATGCATGTTGATAAAATTTACCCATAAACAAATCATATAATTGAGCCCAAGTATAAACACTTCGTGGTGCTAAATTCATAAACCATCTTCTCGCCGCATCTTTTAATGCACATTGAAAATATTTCATTTTTATTTGATCTTCGGTTAAACCTCCTAATGGAAAATTTTCAGTCATAAAATTATATTCTTTAACAAAAGTTACTAGATCTTCATATGGCAATCCATGGAAAGAAGACAACACATTATAAAAGTGACCTTCAAGTTCAAAGTTTCTTACCACTTCTGGTAAAACTAAACATGATGGTGTTGCATTCAACATGGGTCGACCATAATCATTTATATTTCTTTGATTAATTACTACTTCCATATTTCTATTAGCAGGTTCTTCCCTTCTTTGATTCAAATTTACCGGAGGAACCGGATTTTCAGAATTTTGATTATTGTTATTATCCATTGGATGATCAACCAGAGGATCCTCTCTATTCAATTATTCTTGATTAACAGGCTGATTTTCTAAATTATCAAGGTCTTCCTGATTTCTTCCAAGATTATTTATATTTTGATTTAATTCTGCCAGCTTAGGATTTAAAGATCTACAACCGTGCATAAATTAACAAAAGCAAATAAAACAAATAACAAGTAAAAACTAGAAATAAAAATCTTTTTGTATTTTATTTTTATAAAAACTGAATTTAAAACAACGCTACCAAGAAAATAACTACACAAACTAGCTTGTCCCCGGCAACAGCGCCAAAAACTTGATCGTGTCTTATTTTAATTAATTCCTTACAAGTGCACAAGACTATTGTAGAACAGCTTGAGAAGCAAGGGTCGAACCACAGAGACAAGAAGAATACAGACGGCAAGAATATCTGTAGCTATTTAAACTAAGGGGGGTTTTTATTTAGGTTTAAATCTCAATTTGGTCACCTTACTTTCGGCCAAAAGTCATTAAGCGCACTCTACTTTTTTTTTTCCTCGATTTAATCACTCTACTTGGCTTCAGCATTCAATAAGGTCACTTGAGTCATTTTTGTCCGTTATGTTGGATGGAAATCATTGAAAAGACCAAAATACCCTTATTAAGTTGAAGGGTTTTACTCTCAATGTTAAAAGTTAAGGGTTCAAACTAAAAAATAAAAACTAAACCCAAACAAAAAATATTAGTCAGGGTCCTTCATCTCCAAACCGTTTTTTTCTGTCCCATTCGCCGGCCTCACCATATTTTCCATCAACCGGCGTCCCTGGGCTTCACCCCTCATCATCATCGTCGTCTTCAAATACCCCATCGCTGCCATCCTGCTGGTTCCCTTCCCCCTCCAATTTCTCCAGCCGCAATCATCCATCTCTGTTCATCTCCAGCTTCCTTACTTGCCGTCGTCCCTCCTTCAGATCGGGCCGAACCCAGTTGCTGTCCTGAATTCGGGCATCCCTCTTTCTCTTTCTTCAGTCCCGTTCAATCCCCTATCTCCATCTCCAATCTGCTCCTAAGCCCAAGCGAACCAGGTCAGCCCTTTCTCTCGTCCTCCTGCCTCGATCTCCTTCAGATCCAGCCTATCTCTTCCGCCGCTAATTGCCTCAAATTGACTTGATTAGCCACCACCAATCCGTAATCACCAGTCAATTTCTCCACATCGTTCTCAATTCCGACCCTAACGAAGGTATAATTCGGGTTCACAAGAAAATTGATAAGAGATTGATGTTTCTTTTCAATTGTTTAATTGTGTATTCTAGGGTTTTGAAATGGGGTGTGGGATGATTGATCGAAGACGACGCCAAAGTGACGCTGCCCTTGTTGTTCGATTCATCATCGTCTTCGTCGTCCTCAGCTTTTGCTTCGGTTAATTTATTGTTGTCGTCTTTGAAATCACCGGCGGTTTGCTTTGAGCTCTGGCACGCCTACGTCGACCTTTAATTTCGTTGCTGAATAAAGGAAGCGATGTAGTCTACTTGCCACAAGGTCACAACTCTGGTGTTGGGTCGGCGATGGATGTTCGCCGGAGAAGAGAGAGAAGGACGCGACACTGAGAAGAGAGAAAGAGAAGAAATGGGTTTGAAAATTAAAAATTGAAAATTATATTAAAAATATTAGTAAGGGTAGTTTTGGATTTTCAGAAATTTTTTAAAGTTTTCAACAAAAAAATTGGACGGAGTGATGAACTTGATATTTATGTCCAAGTAGGATGATTAAATCGAGGAAAAAAAAGTAGAGTGTGCTTAATGAATTTTGGCCGAAAGTAGGGTGACCAAATTGAGATTTAAACCTTTTATTTATTTTATTTAAACTAATTATTCTACTAAAACTATAGATTTAATTAAACTACGCAGCAATCACAGTTGTAAAGATCTGATGGTGGGGAGAAATCTAGGATTAGGGTTTCACTTGCATCTACTCTATTGCTCATTTAATTAAAGTATCATTCAATAACTTGGGTTCGTTCATAAAAGATGGATATAGATTGTCAAATTATAGTTCAGTCTCCATCCCAAATAATTCATCCATTCTATATCCTAAGAATAAGAACATATGGATCATATCTGTCACTTAGGTCATATATATGAACCTGACCCTAACTTATCACTCTCGTGCATCGATAGGTTCAATTTATCATGATGGTGAGCCAGTGTACGACATATGCATTTGGCCGTGCAGCTATTCGCACCTTTAGGCCTTTATTACTTGCGATTCCATTCCTTTGGTCAAAGCTAGACAATAAAGGGGTTGATAAACATCATGATCAACAAGAATTGAATGAATAAAAATATATATTAAGTCATAGATTCAAATACAAGTTACCTCCCAATTCCTAGATTAATGGATGGTTAGTTCATTCGCGCAGATAAACTGAACAACGGGATGAAAGAATACATGAATCGATCTTTAAAACTATAATTACAATGACTAAACTAGGTAATACAAACTAAAATCTAAGCTAGAACTGTTTCCTAACAACTTATGGACGCAAGGTAGCCAGTTTGACTCTTCTGCATCTTTTCCAATGTTGCACTTTGCACCCTTCCTCGAAATCTTCACTAAAAGCTTCATAAATCTCATAAGTTCACCTAAAACCATGAAACTCACAATATAGCTCAAAAACACATATTAGTAGCTAAAAGCCTCATGAGATTGTTATTTCTAAGTCATAAAAGTACCCGATAAAGACATATAAAATACGTCTATCGGTAATCGATAGAGAGGTTGTTTAGTTTTTTTTTGTAATAACTAGTGTTTTCCGCTATTTAATCTTGGGTCTGTAATTTTCTGGTTACTCCGATTCTGTACGGGACTGTTCCTGGCTATTAGTGTGGTGCAATCACACAACAGTGGTATCGGAGCTTCCCGCGTCCTCGTACCGTGAGTCGGTAGAGTCCCCATCAATCCAAAATATATTAGAAACTCTCTCCTAGAGTTTCTTGGTGAGCTTCGGTTACCCTTGCTTGTCTTTTACTTTCAGTATTAGATTGATAGAAATATTTTGTTATTTCACTACAAGAAAACATAGCAATTGAAACGGAAAATTCCGTTGCAAAAAAATAAAAATCTGTTACAATTAGACGATTCAAACGGAAAAAGTTTGTTGCAAATTCGGTTTGGAAAATGCTCGTTGCAAATTTTGTGCAACCGTATGTATTCCGTTGCATGATATTGCAACGCAAAACCGAGCGTTGCAATTTTAAAGTTTTCGGTTGCAAATGTGTTTCCAAGGGCGCAGTTGACGTCTGTTGCAAATAGCAACTAATTTTTTCTATTGCATTCTTGCAACAAACTTTTTCCGTTGCATTCTTGCAACAGACTTTTTTTGTTGCATTCGTGCAACAGATTTTTTTCGTTACATTTTTTGTTGCATTCTTGTAACAGACTTTTTCGTTGCATTTTTTGTTGCAAGAATGCAACAAATTTTTTTTCGTTGCTTTTTTTGTTGCATTCTTGTAACATATTTTTTCATTGCATTTTTTGTTACATTCTTGCAACAGACTTTTTCGTTGTATTTTTGCAACAGACTTTTCCATTACAATGTTTATATATTTCTGTTGCTAGTTCGTAATTGAATTTTTTTAAAAAAATTATTATTGCAATGAAGCTATCGTTGCAAAAAAAAAAAAAAAAAAAAAAAAATATATATATATATATATATATATATATATATATATATATATATATATATATATATATATATATATATATATATATATATATATATATATTATCGTACCTAATTGAACATTTCATATTTCACATTTTACAAAAAAATATTAAATCTAAAATCAAACATTTAAAACAACTCAAGTTTAAGCATTTTATTTAAAATTCATTGTTGAAGTGTCGGATTACATGAAAGTGTAGAGAATGTTGAGAGTGTCCAAGTGATTAATATAAGGCATTGTCTAAGTGATTGAGTTTCTTCTAGCAATAGCTTGAAATCAACTTTGATTTGCTCTATTTCCGTAGGATTGTTGGATTGTATTTGTTTTGAATATCCTCCCTCATTTGCTCTACTTTTTCATAAAGCTTATCTTCAAATTGTTGGGTTTGTGTGAAATCTTCATTCACACTTCCATATGAGAAATTACTTGCATTGCTACTGCTACTCAAGATTTTTGATGCAAGGACCAACGAACCAAAGCCGTACAAACAATTCTTTGCAACACCACCGGATACATCAACCCAAGGTGTGAAATCAAAACCTATACCTTTCTTTCAAGCAGCATAATCCTCCTAAAATGTTAAAAAGTAATATTATAACTAACTTTTCAACTTATATTTTAAATAATGTAAAGAGCATTGAGATCAAAGATACATTTTTCAGTAGAAACCCAGTATAAAAAACAAAATTTGATGTCAAAGTATAGATATGAACCAGCTGGAAAAGTGGATCATCATGCAAGTGCTTCAATGCAAACTCACTTTGGCACATGTAACTGGGATCTGTTTTTCGGAGAACTTCGTGTCCAAATTCAGGAACAACCTGCAATTTCATTACATATATGAGCTAGGGATGGAGTGATTTTCCATTAAGCTAACATTCTATTTCCTTTATTTCCCACTGTTTAACCAGGGCTGATAGTTAGGTTTAAAGCTTGGATCTGATCAAAGAAGCAATTTAGATAAGTTGTTAAAGGACAAAGAAAAACATAGCATCCAGGTAGAACTGCTTCATTTTTACTTTCTCTTTTTTTTTTCTGGATGATCTTTTTTAAATCAAAGTATTTTTAAATTTTTTTTTATTATTTTTAATATCTTGAAAGGCTACAATTATATATATATATATATATATATATATATATATATATATATAATGTCTTTGGTATGGCTCGAACAAATGGTGCCTCTAGTGAGGTTTTGAACACTCGACCTCTCGATTGAGAGTAGTTAAGTATCAGGGTGCCTCTGGTAGGGCTTGAATACTCAGCCTCTCCGTTAAGATAAGTGAGTAGTTAAATGGGGCATTTGGATAAGGCTTTAACAACAACGATGCCTCTGAAGAGGCTTAAACACCCGACCTCTCTACTGAGAGTTGTAAAGTGCAGGGCGTCTCTAATGAGACTCGAACACCCAACCTCTCTATTAGGAGAAGTGAGCAGTACCAGTTGAGCTAGAGCTCATTGGTAAAAACAACGCACAGTGAAACTGATACACATGCAAAAAGCACAGTGAAAATAATGTATAAATGTAGACCTTATGCAAGGATTTGAACAATGCCATAGTAGATCAAGTGACATTGGTAAAGATGATAAGACATGGTGGTTGATTTACAAAAGGTTGCAAGTTAAGTGAGCGACTAGTTAAAACTCAGCAATCTGAACCTATAATATAATGAGCTGGAGTATAATCATTGAATATGCACTGCCATGTCTAAACTTTTGCTTCAATAAGACTTCTCAATTTCACAATTGTCACGTTAACTTTTCCCACCGCACTCATCTACCACATATTTTATCCATAGCAAAACTTCCTGCACCAAAAAGATTGTCCACGTAAGAACAAGAGAAGCAGAAAAATACATGTATTTCTTTTAATTGATTCCAAAGTAGAAACCGATTCAACAAATATGTATAGAATCTATGACTATCTCTTAAAACTTTACCACATGTTCTTAAAAATTAGGAGGAGAAATAAACTTTTAGACACCCTATATGCAATTCTGAATTCGCTTCATTCTTTAGTTTCTCCTTTCCTCAGCTTCTAATTGACAACACCAGTAGAACATATTCCTTAAGGGCTTAATTTTTCCTTCTTCTCCCCTTCTCATTCTCCCTTGGTATGTTTATCATCATTCTGTAAGATTTCTCACTCTTCTTCAGTTAATTCCTTCTCTCTGGTTCCCCAAGGTTCAATATTAAATCAAGTTGTTTATGGATCCCAGCATAATGTATGATTGAATCAAGTTGTTTATAGATCCTTGCCTAATGTATGATTGGAGCACAAACTAAATACAGAAACTCGTTGCTAGGAGCAATTGATATAACAGTAATACAACAGTATAACTCAAAATATGTGGCTGTTGAGAGCAATAGACCTGTCAGCTACACAAATGTAAAACACAAAATACTCGCACGGAATCATGAGAATACAGGTTGCATATTCAAAAATTTAGGCACCGCCAAATAAATAAATTGAGTATTACTTCTCTATAAAAAGTAGCAGATGAAAAACTCCAAGTTATTAGCAAAATAAAAAAAAATCCACTTCCATACTCATGTAGAACTCCACCTCTTTAATTATTTCAAAATTCGAACATGCATAAACCTTTTATAGAGATCCCAGTAGCTCCTGAGAAATAAAACTATTGTATTGTGAACTTCGATACCAGCTCATTGTCATTGCTTGTCAATTTGATAATGAGTTCAAAAGGTAAGAAGTATAATGTGAGTCCATCGCAGCAAATACCCCAATAATATAGATACAAAACAAGCATAATCCTATTGCGGCAAACTAAGATTATAAGTTGTTTATAAGCATTAAGCAGCAGCAAATACCCCAGTAATATAGGTAGGCAAATACCATACCAACATAAGCAATAGTAACACTGAAACCCATTTTCCCAAAGCTGATAGCATGTGAAGACTACCAACCACATGTATCATTAACATTATCATTATCAATTTGTAAAGGCTAAAATACTTTTAGAAAATGCCTATTGTCAAGGCCGGTGGCAGCGACCCTCAGAACCGACTCTGTTGCACACACAGTATTAGCCAAGCAAGCAAATATGACGTTAGCACTATCTTGAGAAATCTGTCATTCAAGAGGATCTACAAGCACCCTGTAATGAATTGTTAGTTCTAAGTATAGGATGCTTGCACTTCACATTACAATATAACATAACTACGATACTTATAAACATTAGGCTTGTGATGAATATCATTCTACTCCATAAATAACTTGTCCGACATATGAACATTGAAGGCGAAATTCCAATTTATGACTCATTTCTTCATCTGGCTTATGGATACATCAGGGAACTTATTAAGGGACCACTATAATATGCTTCCACAATCACTTTGGCTTCTGCAGTCTACTGGAGGACTTCCCCGATTGCAATCTATGTTCTATGTGTTGGAGATGGTATGAAAAATAAAGAAAAATTGTGTCTGTGTTTTGTTAACTTATTTTTGTTGGGCTTTTTTTTTTCATTTCTTTGTCTTGTATAGAAAGCAACTGCTAATAACTACTCCTATCTCTGCTTCAGGGTTTGCCAACATTGTGGGAAGACGGTTTGAAAGAGAGAAGCTGAATAGAGATAAATTTGTAGCTGGTAGCATTGCCATGATAATTGCTAGTTATTTGTGAGTTAAAGTATTTTCTTCTAATTAAAAATGTATTCAAAATTTAAAAAAATGTAATGTGTACAACTTAACTTGTTGTATAGAGTAGCAAAGCTCGTGTTGCCAACTCTTCCAAGTATCTGGTTTGAGCACCTTTTCTTATGATCGGAGGTAGGACTGAAACCAGAGAGAGGCTACACACCAGAAGAAGAAGAAGATGTAGTAAATGAAGGTGGTAATCCTGTATATTCCACATCTCTGCTTGATTCTTGCCAGCCTGGCAGAGGCAATAGGAGGAAGACTAGGAGGAATAGAAAACGATGGTGAAGGAATAACAGAGGAAGGTGGGGAAGAGAGTGGGATACCAGGATCAATGAAAGAAGGAGGATGATCAATGAAGATAGGGATATGACATTCAGGGACAGAGAATGAAGAATCTTTGAAGGGAAATTGATCTTCACAGAATACAACATCCCCGTTGTAAAGAATTTGAGTAGAAGAGAAATCATATACTTATTATGTTTTTTTTCCAAGAGGAAAACCAAGGAATATTCATTTCCTAGATATAGAATAAAACTTGTGTCTGTTGGCAAGAAGAATGGAAGCAAAGCCAAGACACCCAAAGACCTTAAGATGTGTATAAGAAGGAGGATGATGAAGAAGCAATTCAGAGGGAGTTTTATGATGAAGAACAGAAGATGGAAATCTATTAATAAGATAGGCTTGCTGTGAGAATACAATCTCCCCATAATTTCATTGGTAAGTTCGCAGGAAATCTGAGAACTCTTGCAACCTCAAGTATATGTCTATCTTTTCATTCCACCCTACCATTTTTTTTGTGGGGTGGCAATACAAGAGATTTGATGATGTATCCCTAGGGAGAGTTGCCTTCAATGCATCAACTCTTCCAAGTATGACAAATTAATCCAACTTCACTAAAATAATAGAATTGGTAAAACAACTATTGTACGTAGGTAATTCAATTTAAAAGTACATAATTGTAAACATTATATAGCTCACAAATAATATACATATCATTTGAATTCAATGTATATTCATATAAAACAGGAAAAGACGTGCTTGAACACTCAAAGCACAAATTGATCGACTCTTTATATCCTTAGCTAGTTGAAGATATGGAAGCAACAATCGGAAATTAAACCAGTAAAGCATGTGAAACATTTGCCTAATTTTTTGTCAAAGTAGTACACAGCATACCCAACACTGAACCAACCACATTCGTTTGTCAGGGAAGTCCACAACTCCAAATAATACAACGAGGGCAAGCCTATCAAGATAATATCAGTTTGCCTAATTTTAAAACACCTATTAATGATGCAAACAAAACCCAAACAACCCCAAACCCTTCCATCCAAACAACTCCTCACCTTACAAATTGCCTTAAGATTTGCCATCAGAAAGTAAAATCACATGAAAAATCACGAAAATAAAGCAGTACCGCAGGTAAAAAAGTGATTCACATGAAAAATCGCTTGAGACGCAATATTTTTGTGAAACATTTAGATCTAAAGCAGAATATGTAAGATTTCTTTGAGATTTTCTAATCAGAATATGCTCATCCTATTAAACATCAGACAGTAAATCATGTGAAACATTTAGATATAAATCACAAACAAGTTCTGGGAAAACGGGCAGCAGATCAAGACAGTTGGCTCCCATGACTTAGGGCTCGTTTGTTGTGGCTGATGGCTTATGACTTATGGGCGATAACTGGTAGTGAATGACTTTTATTGATCAGATGATAGATCGCTTGTTACAAATTGAAAAGTTGAAAAGTCGCTATGAATCGTTATAATTATTTGTTAAAAAAAAAACTTGAAAATTAGTATTCATATTTTTATGTATATTTCATAAAAGTATGAAATGAAGACAATCAAATATTTATTAATGAATAGTTGTCTTCATGTTTAAAAAAAAACCAAAAAAGCTTAAAATTTTGGCTTTTTGGCTTTTGGCTTTTCAATGCATAAAGGGTGTTGTACCTTACTTATTGACTTTTGGCTTATAAGCTGAAACAAACACTTTATTATTCCTCCTTGTAAAGTGACCAGCCCGGCCGTAAGTCCATAGTTTGACTTTACCATAACCCAACCAAAGCCTGAACCATGATTAATTTATAATTCAAATTTCCTTCATATAGTGTATTAGTAACTAATTATAGCTCTCTATCCTTTCTCCACATGAAGAATGAACTAGGGCATATTCTTCCAGCTAATCTAAAGTCACCTGTTAATATTGACTCATGAGTTGCCTCCCATGTGATGATGCTATACCTTGAAAAGTATTTTTTTTTCAATTGAAAAAAAACATTTTTTGAGGTAAAATGACTGCAATACTCTTAATGAGTCTGAGGCGTGCTACGAAAATGAATCGTGATTCAAAAATTTATATATTGCGATTCAAAAAATAAAAATGATGTATCACGATTAAAAAACTAATGTATCGCAATTCAAAAATTGTGCCACGCAACCAAAGACAAATGGTATTACTCTCAGGTATGGGCTTACCATCCTCGGCTATGAAAAGAAAGTGGTGCAATGATCGTAGGCCCACGGCTACCATTACAGGAACTTGCTTCATCTGAAAGAAAGAGTGCCTAAATAATGAGCCTGAAATCCAATCTTTTTCTTCATAGGTGTCCCCGGGCAGAATAGGGGGTGTTGACAGTAGATTCGTCTTTTAGTCTTCCTTCGATTCCATTTCTAAAATAGAAGGAAGTGTACTTGCTCAACGGATAAGGTGAGGAAGAGAAAACCTCTTATCTGCTTTCGCGTTCTTTATTTTCTTCCCCTTTCATCGACGGTTGAAATAGCATAGATAGAAGTCTTACGTCCTTGATCTCTGTAAATAAATATGGATTCGTCTTCACACTAAAGAAAAAGGGAGAAGAAGAAAAAAATTACAGATTTTTTTTTACTTTGGTTATTATAAGAACATTTATTTTAAAAATGGTCTTTTACGGTTTAAAAAAAGAAGGGTGAACTAAAGGGGTTACAAATTTTATAAAAGGGATCGACCAGAACTTTATCCGAAATTGTTAGTAGAGCTGTCAACCAGGCTGGGCCTCAAGAAACTCAAGCCCAGCCCATATCAACTATGGGCTAAAATAAAAAAAAATATTTATTTTTATTCAAAAAATTCACAAATGGGCTAAATTTGCTAATTAGTTTATCAAAGTCCAATTATTTCAAGACAAAATAAATTAACAAAACACATTAACACAACAAAACACACTTGCGAAAGCAATTAAAGAAAAACGACGTAGAGTCCATAAACCTAATAAACTCCTTCGAATTTAACCATCCAATGAAATCTCGTAAGAATACGACATTAACATTAAAGTTTGTAAGAGTAACAAGATCTTGAGCTTATAATATCATTTGCTTTCGTTGTGTATTCAGATGTGAATATGTGATGTATTTATTAAAAAATATATAAATCGTTGACGTGATTTTATTATGTACTACTATAGATTTTCACAATTCTTAAAAACATAAGGAGTGAGAGCATCACTGCAAAACTCTCAAGTTTTAACATATTATTATTTTTACTTAACCATAAGAAAACGTATTTAACAAATTATCTACCAAAAAAAATCATAAATTTCAAATCAATGATTTTAGTCTTATGTAGAAAAATGGATAGAATTAGAACAATAGTTCATCACTCTGTAGTGTACTATTTGTCACTTTATTAGGGCATCCTCAATGCTGGTCATTCTTATGCTGATTCTTAGCTGGGTCTCACTACCACCTATACATTTTAAGAATTTATTACTCTAAGAATTTATCTTTCCATTGCTACTCATTCTTTCCTTAATTCTTAGTTGGGTCCCACTACCAAATCATCCACTTTATTTACACAACTTTTTTATTTCAATACTTTGTAAATTAATTAATTAAATTAATTAATTAGTTTATAATTTTAATTGTAATATTAAATAGTACAAATAAATTTTAAAATAAATATATTAATTTTAAAAATTACATTAAAACACAAATAATTAATACAACATCAAATAGTAAAAAAAAATTGGGGTCTATATAGGAAGAAAAATGAAGTAAAAAGAGTGAAAATTAAAATAAACTCACACAACATGTGGGTCCCCCGAAATTTTGAACTCACACAACTTTGGGGGGGGGGGTGCTTTATTTGTTTATTTGGCAAGATGTATCACTTGCTCTTGGTGTGACTAGGAGAATTTTTTGATCAATTCTTGTAGACTTCTTCATTAATAATTCAATCACACTCAAGAATGAGCCACAATGGTGGGAGTGTTCTTGCCTTATAAGAATTAGCATAAGAACACCCCCCCAACCAAACTAATGTTCAGTTCAGCAAATCTTCTAATAGATTTCAGTCTCCTTCATTCATTCAATCTTATATAAATACAAAATTGAGTTTCAGAAATAACATTAAGTCAACCGTGCATCGCACGGGTAATAACCTAGTTATATCTAATATAAAATTAAAATACTGTGTATTTCATAAATATCTATTTAAGAGTGGGGCCCATCAATTATTGTTCCATTTGTACTAAAAAAATATCTATTATCTTATCTTCTATTTTCGTCTCAAAATAAGTATCGTTTTAACTAAGTATTTTTTGTCTCAAAATAAGGTTCATGATATGATTTTATGAAACATTTACCAATATTTTGTCATAACTGTCTTTATTTTTTTCTTTCAAATAAAATGTTGTTAAAGAAGATTGTTGAGGGAAAAGAGAAAAATATTAGTACAATTTAACTACAATTCTTGATCTTAAATAAAGATATATCAATTTTTATATAAGTTTCCTAAATCTATGTGTAGATTGCTAAAACAACACTTATTTTGAGACAGCGATAATAGCTATTTCAATATTCTAAATGTTTCTTTCCAGGAAAATTATGACATTACAATGCCCCGTAAAAAAGATACAAAGACTATTCTTTTAGGGTTCGTTTAGTAACCGAATAAATAGGTGGATAACAATATTTTATCCATAGCCGATGTTTGATATAACTTTGTGTATCGAATAAATTTATATGTACACTCGTATAACTCTTTTATGTGGGAATAAATGATATCTCATCTTCTCTATTATATTATTTGATCTCGATTTACTTTTCTCGTTCAGATATTGCCCTCCATAGTCCATGACTTGATGAATGGAATGTAAACTTGAAAAATGTTTCTATCGTTTCATGAAAAGAGTCCATTATATTATTTTGAGATATTTCATTTTAAGAGTCAATTTTCAAAAATTATGCTTATAATTTCTATAATATTTCATATTTACCCTCAACTTGTTTCGTAACCACATTTTTTGTGCTTAACTATTTTGTAATTATGATTAACTTTAATGATATTAATATATCAAATTAAACTTTTAAATGAGGACTTTTTAAGTGAAACAGAGAGAGTGATTAATTGATTTACTGACTCGGGCAAAGAATGCAATCCAGGCCCCTAAGGGGGTGGTCCAGTGGTAGACATGGGGCTTCACAAAGTGTGAGGTCTCAGGTTCGATCCCTTCCCATGCCTCCCTTAGGAAGAAAAAAAAAAGAAAAAAAGAATGCAATCCAGATGCTTTCTTGTAGAAGAAACAAGAAAGGGGCGACATTGTTGCTGCTTGCTTAACGTTGGAAAAACAGAGGGAGATGGAAACTGCTTGGTTGCTTGTTCACTTGATTCACACAATTTACTAAATAACAAGTTTTACACCGGTTCGTTAAACGTATGATTATATAATTTTTTTCAATTAACTCATACTCAAATAAAATAAAAAAGAAAAACAAAACTTCAAAAATAAAGAAAAAATAATGTTGGAGGCGACTACTTTCTATAAAAAAAATCTGATTTGTTTTGATTTAAAAATTAGAGACTTGTATATTTAAGATCTAAGAAAATAAAGTCAATGTTTTAGAAAAAAATGAGGTTTAATTGTATGGTGTGTGTATTTGAAGGAGTTTTGAGTATTTAATGTTATAAAAATTGGAGATTTATATATTTAACATCAAATTATTACACAAATCAGGCACATTTCTCACATTCTTCAAAGTAAAAACATTTTCCGAATCAAATTTCAAGCAAATATCACTGATTCCAGCAATAGGACAAATTTTCTCATTGGCCATAGAAACAAAAACCAGTTTCTAATTTTTTTGTAAGAGCAAAAAATGTTTTTAAAAGGTGACATGTGATATGAGCAACCATAATCAACTAACCATTCATTTTTGCAAGAAAACATGGAATGCATAGAATTCAATGCATCATCACATAATTCAGTTACCACAAAAATATCAGCACTAGTCTCACAACAAGAAGTCACGTTACAGTCATTTTGATGGTTCTGATATTAACTTTGATTCATATTTTTCTTTTTAGGATTCGGGCATTCTTTCCTAAAGTGTCTCATTTCTCCACAATTGTAACATTTTCGACCTTTAGTTCTCCATTCAGACATACTCTTGCTTTTATTTCTTATATTTCCAGAATTCTAATTTATGTCTTGGTTTTGATTTTGATTGTTTTCCCGTTCATTATTTCTTTCAAACGTCATACCTCTCACCATATTAACCTCACCGGAATCCGATTTACCTTTTCTAGCAGCTTTTAAATCTAACTCGTTGCCTTTCAGACTCGAAATCACCGTATCAAGCGCAATCTTATCTCTACCGTACTTAATAGCAGATTTCATGTCGGCATAAGATTCAGGTATCACATTCAAAAGCACAATCCAGAAGATGAATTTTTACTCGGCAGAGTTTTCTCAAAATAAAGTTCTTCCAATTTTTCTCAAAGACTTTTGGCAGGTCTATGTTTATCACATTTCCGCATAACCGGACCAGACAAGTTCAAGATAAGAGACGAGTAGGCACTTTCATCCATTTCACGAATAGCTTTTTCCGAGGTGTTTTTAGCAAAGTCTTGAGTTATGACATTGAAAACTTTTTTCTTTAATTAAAATACTTTTCATTTTTTGTTGTCAAATCGAAAAGTCACTTTTACCATTAAAGGGTTCCAAACCATAAGACGATGAAGCCATTTTGAAAAAAATACCACATAAACAATAGAACAATCAAAGTACCACAGAACAGCCACAGAATATCCAAGTTTCAAAAAACAGATTTTTAAAACTCAAGAAAGCAAGCAAGTAGCAAACAGATCTAAAACAACACTAAACATGATTTAAGGAAAAAAGCACCAACTAAACAGGAGAAATAAATAACACTAACGAAACCATCAAAACATATAACAGAGCACCAAACCCAATGCTAAGAAATACTACAAGAAAACAGGGCAAGTGAAACAGAATTTTGCAAAAGAATTGAAATCCGTTTCAATGTAAAAAGTGCTCAAGGGAAATTGACGTGCACAATTAATTTTGCAACTAATATTGCAACGGAAAACTATTTTGTCATATCCTATTTGGGGGAAAAGTTGGAGGGAATAATGCCGCCTAATTTTGTAATAGTTTTTGAAACGGATGAACTTATGTTTCAATTTCAGTTGCATTTATTAATATAAGATTTTTATATTTTGAACTTCTAAAAATTGGCGTTCAGTTTTGGGCAAAAAGTCTGGAGGGAAGAAACCCGCTTAATTTTGCGAGGGAGTTTGAAACAGATAAACTTTCGTTTCAAATTCTCCATTCAATTTCAGTTGCAATTAATCATAAATGATTTTTATTTTATTAAATTGTAAAAAATTACTCTAAAATGACAGCGTACTACAGCTTATTATACAAACCTAAGCTAGACCGAGGTAAAGAAAACCCTCGATCAGATTGTAACCCTCTTTCTCTCTCATCCTCTCTGCAACGTTTTCTTCACAATCAGATTTCGTCCAACCATCTCTTCTCAAAATCCATCGTCTCTTTCTAGTAGCCACACCACACTGTTGAACTCATCCTCAATCTCGGGCCGGCTTGAATCTGCTCTAGCTTGAGTTTGGTCAACGAAGCTCAACCCTTTCTCTATCCACTGAACAAGGTATTCTTCTATCTCAGATTTGAATCCTTCTATTTTTTTGGTGATTGATGCAATAGTGGGCATCCTACTGTAGCTAGATATACTTTGGTACTCTTAAGATTGGATGTTATATGCATAAATGTTGTTAGTAGAGGGGAATTCAAACAATGTATTGTTCTTATTATATTCTGATATGTTCTTAGGATCCTTAGTCCCTAATTTACAATTCTTATTTTGGTGAATTGATTTTTTTGTCATTCATAAGAACTTAGTAATTTATGAATGACAGAAAAATCAATTCACCTTTTTATATGTTATCGGGACATTGATTTTTCTAATTTTTCTATCTCTGATTTTTCTGTACATTGATTTTTTAGTTACAATATGTATTTTTGTTTCAATATCTTGTAAATTTCTTATACAAATTTATGGGCTTGTGAAGGTGCATTACTTGGTATTGTTATCATAAACTGATCAATGCATGCTTGATGGCTAATGTATGATAAATTTAGATGTGAACATGGTATTGGGTTTGACGTAAACCTTGTTATATGTTTGATACGGTGAGTGACTGACCAAAACACAAGCTGTCCAAGGCAGCTATGAACAGCCACGAGCTGTCCCAAAAACTCTCCAAAACAAAGATTTCATACTATACCTTAGCAAGATTAATAGGAAAAGTATCTCAAGACTAAACAACCCTATTAAGATCACTCAATAATCAGACCAAAATCAAAAGGTAGGCTGGATAGAATCACTACCAACTGTCACAAAATCACGGAACAATATAAAGAGACAGTTTTACGGGATGGGTAATTATGATCGGTTCACCGGTTGAGATTCACTCTCTCAATGTAAAGACACCGTTGTGAATTTCTTCCTAGCCTTTAAGAAAGAAGAACACTCGGAAATTTGAACAAAACGTGTTCGATTTTCTATAACCTTTTTTTCCATGCCATTGAACTCTTTAAATAGAACATCTAAAGACTTCTAATAATTTATTTCTGATTCTAATCTATAATATAAAATATTTTGGACTTCATACAGATTATGGACTGCTTGGGTGCTAAACATTATGCACCATGATTTTCGTAATGTGCTTGGACTTTCTTTAACATCAAAGGGGTTTAACTGTTTGGTCTAGCTATAAAAGTAATACTTAATTTTGAAGTAGGAGATGTGTCTGATTAGATTTTAGAAGGATGAATGAGTGGAAGCGCTGCTACTATATCAAGAACTCCTAGCCAATTATGCAAATACAATAAGGAAGGAGAGTTATTAATCAAATCCTTTTATCAGATTTTGTCAAAGGATCTAGGATGCAAACTACTTTAAGAACATTTCAAGTAATAGTTTAATTTACTTGTACATGACGCTTACTGGTTTGTACTGTAAAGTGCTGATTAAAAATTTAAGAGTCAATAATATAACCCTAACTATTATATGAGGAATAATTGTTACAAGATTTGCATTGTAATTGAATTGTTAAATACTTGTATGTTTGTCCTTTTTATTTATTATACTATATACTATATACTACTCCCTCCATTTTAAAAAATCGTCTTCTTTGATCCGGCTCACCGTTTAAGAAAAAGTAACTGTATGTATTATAAATAATTAAAGTATGTATAAAAAGTAATGGTGAAGTGGTAGAAGTGTTTTCCTAAAAGAAAAAGTTTTAAAAGAGAACAATTATTTTAAAATGGACGAAAAAAAAAAAAGAACGATAATTTGAAAACGGATGGAGTATATACTATTACTAGGTTATTACATGTGTCATACACGGTATTTTGAGTTAGTAAATTTGTACTTCAAAACACGGGCATACATTTAATAAGTTAGAGAATAATTTTTTTAATGACGTTGCTTATAGAAATAATTTTAAAATTAAGATTAAAAACATAGTAATGTAGTTGGGTTAAAAGTTGGTTAGAAGATGTTACCGCCCTTGTGATCTTACCCTACTTGGGATTTAGTTTTGGGGCTTCAAACAAACGGATACTTTGGAAAACTAAATAAAATATTTTTTAGACATAGTATGACATTTAAGCTTATAGTTGTAAATATTAAGCATTGAAATAATTATAAATTAAAATAAATAGAAAAATTTAGAAGATTTTAGGAATGACTTAATTTGAGATTATAATAAGTAAATACTTTTAGTTATAATAGATAGGCCTAGGTTAATCCTTAGAAAAACAAAGAAAAAAGATAGGTTTAGGTTCAAATCATGAAAAGACTCAGACTCAGTACTCTGTCCGTAACCTTTTGCTGGTTTATTTATAACAAAATCATCCTGGCGGCCAGTAAGGTCTCAGAGTCTAATGTACGATCCAATCAACCAAGTCTAACAATTAATAGCATTTAATGCATTCAAAAATGTATTTAATGCCTAGAGTTCTTCTTTTTACAAATGAAGATTATACACAACGTTCATGAAGATCCCTTAAGACGAGTTCAGATCTTCTGTACCATTTATGTGTACCATTGGTGTACCACTTTTCATCTCCACCATTATATTCCAATCATTGCATCTCAACCAATGGTTGAGATAAAAAGTGGTACACCAGTGATACACACAAGTGGTACAGGAGATCTGAATTCCCTTAAGACTATATAAGCAGCACTTGAAGACTTGAAGAAAATACTTCTAACTATGCATTTACTGAGCTTCAACTACTCAATTCTTAAGTACTCTATAATCCTTCAACATTCAATATTTAGAAGTGCCTGAACATCTGAATATTATTCTATTTGCTCTTCTAGTATTTAATACATTTTAGCCTACAGAGCATGAGTGTGATTCATTTTGTTTACAAAATATTACACTCCCAAAAAGCCTTGGTAAAAATTATTTTGTACACGAACCATTAGTGGTCATACTTATTGAAAACACTTTAGTGGATAAAATAATGCATATTTTAAAATCCAAGATTGATCATCTTGGTAGTAGACGTAGCACATTTCTGTGTGAACCACATCAAATATCTGTGTTGATTCATTAGTGTTGCTTTGCTTCATTAACTATTTAAGTTTTAGGCCTCGTTAGGTGTAGCGTTTTGAAAACGCAGTTTTTTCAAAACCTAGTGTTTTTTAAACCCAATCTTTTTCTAGTCAGCACGTTTGGAAAACTATTTCAATTCAAAACACTATTTTTTGTAAACAAGGTAGTTGTAAACATAATATATTTTTAAAACGCTCAAATTTAAAACGTTTTAAAACACTTCACATTTTTAAAACGCTGCATTGAAACACTTTAAAAGAGAAAACAGTGTATTTTTTGTCAGAGTTTTGGTCAAAACGATCCACCAAAGAAACACTTATTCCTTAACATCATTATATAGAAGGAGCAAATATCATCTGTTGAATTGCCTATTTTAACACTTTGCTTTATCCACCCAAACATAATAGACTTATTTATATCTACTATATTTTCAAATAAATTTTTAAATTTGTTTTAAATAGGGTATTCAACATCTCACCCCCACGCCTACTTTTGAGCTACCGTGACTAACAAAAAAATACTACTCAATAACATAAGAAGAAAAAAACAAACATATTTACTAGTGTTAAATATGTGTCGTCTACTAACAAAATCGTACATAAGTTGGAAAAAGGGTTGTTCTAGTTTAAACCATATGACTATATGAGACTTATTTGTATTTTTGGTAGAATATATGAGCCTTATGAGAATGTTGATGTGTTAAAAACTTACTGAAAGAACTTCTGCCACCACTCATGGCCTTACCTAACTTGGGGATTCGTCTTGGTCTTTCAAGCCCGAAAACACCTTGGAAAACACCCAAAAATAGGGGTAAATTTAGGCCGGTCCACTTTGATAAGTTTTCAATCGATACAGTTCCCTATAATTTTTTCAACCGAAAAAGTCACTTTTGGGGGCAAAAATACTACGATACCCTTAATGAGGCTGAAGCGCGCTACGAATCACTCACTCAAATGCATCACGTCACATCAATTTTTACACCGTGATGCTTCAATTCATCAATTTTTATACCGCAATGGATAAATTTAATTACGTAACCCACTTTTGCATCGGGCCGCATCAATTTTTCCACTGCAATACATCAATTTTAATTACATAATCCTATTTTGCATCGTTCTGCAACAATTTTTACATCGTGATGCATCAAATTTAATTACCTAATCTAATTTTGTATTGCGCTGTAAAAATTGATGCATCACGCCGCAAAATCATAATGAACTAGACCTTCACTTCTTCCGCCTTCTTTTTCCTTCTCCTCTATCGTAAGCCTTATTTTTCCTCCTCCTCCGTCGTAAGCCTTCTTTTTATTCCTCATCTTTCTCTGTCTTCGTACCTACTGAAAAATCTTCCAACCCAGTACAGGTTCATTACAGTTCTGTAATTAATGAATACAAAAAATTGTAACTCCCCTGAACCCCCACGAAGGGGCGCTGCCCCTTCGATCCCAGCAACCTGATTGGGCAGGTCGATCTCCATTTTGTTACGCAATAATCGTGATTTTTGAACTCCAAATTGTAGGGCATAGCTCTGGAAGAAGACGATTTAGACATTTTAGGGACAATATTTTGAAAATTGACTTTAGCGGTTGAAATAAAAAACAGGGAGAAAAATGTTTGGGAAAATGTACCAACCAGCAACTTTTCCAGAAAAATATGTGTCGTTCGGATACAACCTCAAACTTATATCAAGGATAAATTACAGACCGGTCCATTTTCATTATATTCTTCCTTGAATGCCCCCGTCCAACAATCTAGCAATGTTCTCATCTAGCGAGTTCCCGTCGTTGGGTCTCAGTTCACGACCCAGATTAAGTATCAGTTCTCGTCCAATATTTTCGTCCAGTTGTGGGGGGAACTGGAGCTCCAACTAACGTACGGGTTACAAGAATAGAATTAGTTCGTAAGAAAACAATAAGAATAAGAGATCAATGGCAATGCTAGTTGGAATTGCGATGTAACTATTTGGAATTGCAATGCAACTATTTGGAATTGCGAAGCATCAATTTGCTATTAGAATATGAAAGTAAATCATGATGTAGAAATTGGATAACAACTTTAATTTGGGGGAAGGGCAAATAGGATCCTGTGGTAGCGAATGAAACGAACAACATAGTAAGACTTATGATACAAGTGTTGGCTTGTGTTGGGGATGATAGTTCACAAGAGGGTATGGGATGGGATGAAAAGGAGTTAGACAGTTCACAAAAGAATGGTAGGTGGAAAATAGGTTCAAAGATAATGATTGCTAAAGGTTCTTCTGCTTTGCCTTAGTAGTGTGAGGAAAAATATAATGATTTGAACAAGAGGTACAAGAGGTTAAATGATATTCTTGGAAGGGGTACTTCTTGTAAAGTGGTAAAAACCAATGCAATAATTTGGAATTGCGATGCATCAGTTTAAAATTAGTAAATCTCGATACACAAATTGGAATTGTGATGCATGGATTTAGAATTACGACACAGCGCACCTAATCAAAATTCATTATGGATATATTCGTCATTTCGGCCCAAAAGAACTTTTTACCGATTTAATAAAAAAGAATAATTACTGGTCGACACCTTTTGGAGATATTATAATCTCTCCGGTCCACTTTCTTTTTATTCAACCGGTAAAGTACGCTCATTAGGGTAAAATCTCGACGATACCCTTAATGAATAAAAGACACGCATACAAAGTCCCCGTCCAAAATTGGGCATCACAATGCAAAAATTGGGCATCACAATGTAAAATTTGGGCATCGCAAGGCCAAAAACGTACATCGCGATGTACACACTATATGTGGGAAATTGGAAAGGCATCGTTTCTCTTTCCTCAATCCTCATTAATGTGTCTCTCTCTTTGTACTTTTTTCTCTCTCCTCAATTTCACACATCCACTTTCTTTCTCTCTTTAATTACATCCACTTGTACCAGTTGAGAGAATAATGGATGATCTGATCTTGACCTTACCAACAATGGATCAACAAGTAATCCTAATGGAGAAAATAATGGGGGTATTTATTTGGGGTATTTTAATGATATATGTTTCTTCAACTGTTTTTTTCTTTCTTTTGTTGTGGAAGCTGCATAAAGCAACTGAGAATTGGTGTGGTCTCCATGAGATCATGTCGGCTTCTTTCCTCTTCAATTTCATTTATATTAATGCTTTAGTCTAGCCACACGTGAAGGAATCGAAGATTCAGATGTGGGCGTCGAAGACTCCGATGGAAGGGACATACAGATAATACGAAGATAATGGATATGGAGAATGATCTGGTGGATTGTCATAACTAGTATTTAGTAATTCATTTTGCAGAAGATGAATCATGAGATTGGGGAGGAGACGCATGCCTTGCAGTCTGAAGGAAAGTTATCTGAAAGGCTTATTCTAAATGTTTGCTACTTTTCTTCATTGGTAGGAACATGGACGAGAGCTTCCATGATAAAAATTTCCCAGTCACGCTGATGACCAAAAAATGAATGCCACGGTCCATCTGCTCATCCCAACATCTCAATCCCAGCTCACATACACTAACCCATATAATATTTAATCAAATTTGTAAAATATTGATGCCCAAAATTTATTACAGATGCTGCTTTTGTATTGTGATGCCTAAATTTGGACGAGGATTTTTGCATTGCAATGTCTGATATTTGTATTGCAATGCCCAAATAAATAATGATAAAGTCTGTTCAAATTTGGGCATCACAATACACAATTGGGCATCGCAATACACAATTAAAATATGTCAAAATTTGGACATCGCAATTCAAAAATTGGGCATCGTAATGCACAATTGAAGTTTGTCCAAATTTGGGCATCGCAATGCAAAAATCCCAACCCAAATTTGGACATTGAAATGCAAAAATTGAACATCACAATGTTTCCGGAACAAAAATTGGGCATCAGTCTAAAGAAAGTGCCCTGCAGAAAAAAACTTCCTGCAAAACCTATCCATTTCAAATACACTTATTCAGACGAAATGAATGATTGGGAGATTCTCTTTGCTCGTACTACCTCTGATTCTTTACATGGCGTATCCCACCTTGGACAATTGTGAGCCCCATGCCAGAACATCTTGTTTCCACTTCTTAGGATTTGGGATAGGCTTCTTCCCTTTCTAGCTGCTCATAGTTTTAGTCAATCGTAAGAGATGGGTGAATAGTCTTATCTTTCTCTGCTACATAGCAAGGATTCCACGCATAATTATGGATCCAGCTGGGAATTCCTCTCTTAGCTCCTTCTTTCAGTTATCTTTCGGTTCCTGTCTACCGAGTATCTGTCTTTTAGCTCGTATATTTCAAGTAAAGATCCAACATTCCAAGATCATGTTTGAGGCGTTCTTTAGCAAATCTGGAATACATATTTTTCAAGAAAGAGTGTGTGAGAGAGAGAAAGAGAAAGTTAGAGAAGAATTTTTTTTTCATTCCTAATATGCTGGTGAGAGAGAAAAAGTAAGAGACTTTTTTCCATCCCCATGTAACATTACTGATATCCAACAATTGATGCCCAAATTTTCTATTGTGATGCTTAATTTTGGGCAGGGTTTGAACGGGTGTTTTTTATTCATTAATGGTATCTTTGTCATTTTTTCCCTAAAATATACTTTACTGGTTAAATAATATCATGTTGGACTAAAGCGGTTATAATTTGTTCAAAAGATACCGATCTGGTTATCCCCCTAATTAAAATAGGTTGATAACTGGGCCGGTACCATGTGGTAAAATTATAACCACAAAAATTCATCATTATTTTTTAAAACGCTACAGTGTACTTTTTGAGGGAAAACGACGAAAATATCTTTAATGAAAGAAAGACGCGCACACAAAGTCACTATCCCAATTTGTGCGTCGGTAACAAAATTTGAGTGTCGTTCAAAAGTTTTAGGCTGTCGGTAAAAAATTTTGGGCGTTGATCAAAAGTTTTGAGCGTCGCTCAAAAGCCACTACCCAAATTTGAGCGTCCCAATTAAAAAATTATGCACCACAATACAAAAATTTGGGCTTCACAATAAAAAAAATGGGCATCGATTATTAATCATGACAATACAATCGAAACTAACGATGCAAAAATGTTGAGACCACATATACTTGGGACGCTTGAAGAACTAGTGATCACTTGGCTAAGTCGGGTGAAAGTAGATAGCGGTATGTGACATTATGAAGAACCCACTTGATTTTCTTCAAAGATTCTTCATTAATCCCAGCTCTAGGTCGGTAATAGAGCTGATGATGAAAACAAAGGTGAGGTCCAATTCCACACTAGAAAAAAGTAAAGCAGTCAACTATTCAAGGGAGAAAAAGTCGTCCAAGGAGAGTCCCATTTCAAAGCAGGTATTCTAGGGGAAATTTCCCATTCAATCAATCAACTCTGAACAGTGTTAAGAGCAACCACAACAATAACACCTAAAACCACACTCTATCCACCTCGTTTTCTATTTCTTTTATACTTTTTCAACCCTCTAAAAAATAATTCACTCCAATAATCACCATTTATACAATCCTCTAAAAATTTCAAACCTCTATCATCTCAACTAACAAACCTAACTACCACCATATTTTTCAACATTTTTATTCCTATTTTTCAACACAATTGGAATAAAATATTTATATTTTATATTATATATTCTATGAAAAAAATATATTATATTTTAATTATTTCAATTATTTTCATCTAAAAATATATGTCAATCTAAGGGTCAATTTATGTTTATTAGTACATTATGGTTATTATTATTTTATCCTCTCATATACTTCGAACACGCGACGAATGATTTTCTTTGGTTAAAAAGAATTGACAATTAATTCATAAATTTCATATGAAATATAGACATTTTTCATTTTGATTAATAGATCAAGTTTACGATAATAATGTAAAATGTATATTAGTAACTTGCAATGATAAGAAAATTAAGAAGAAAAATGTAATATAATTAAGTTTCAAAAGCGAAATACAATGTATTTATTAAGTTGATTATATCTAATAGACTAACATAAGGTAACAAAATTAACAAAAAAATTTAAAATAGAACAATGCATAAGCAGTCCAAAGTCCAAACATTACCTTCCATGAAAACACAAAGGGAGATTATAATAGAAAATAAAAAATATTGCAATACCTAAAACAATTTAAAAAACACGATTCTGCTGTGAAGAAAATCATTGCTTTCTTAATTTGAAGTAGATCATTAGAATTAAAGTTACAATGAAACTGAACATGTATATTATTATCGACACGATTCTGCTATGGTAAACAGATAAATTACCTACAAAAATCTTCATCAGTTACCATTACATAACCGGTACTCCTACTGCTACAGCTACTACCAAGCTCACAATGAGTAACGCCCCAAACTCGGGTCCCACTACATGGGCCCACATCTGGCCACGTTACTACAAATTCAAACTTAAATTTAAATACTAAAATTAAAACGATATCTAACTAAAATTACAAAAGTCTCCAATTTAAATACAGTCATCCAAAATAAATTTCGGAAAAAAGTCTTCTAAAAATTTCTCTGTCTTCATTAACTTCCAACACATAATATTTATAACCTAAAAATCTTGATTCTTCGCCTGTGTCCTCTACCTCAAACTTAGTCTTTAACTTCGACCTGGAAGAAGAGGGTTGTGAAGGGTGAGCGAACAAAGCTCAATAAGATCATACGTCGCCCCTCCGGTTTCTAAGGAGGGGTGACTCAAAAGAATAATCAGTATGTATGTAAAACAGAGTTTTAGATATTTGACAACTTGGAAAAATTCAAAGATAGGTAACGAAAGACTTAAAAATCTCTTTTTAAAAGGAGAGTTCAAACAGAACAAACATGGATCAAACAAGTTTGTCATTACTGACTGTCCCATACCAACCAGTAATAACCGAATATCAAAATATTTATTTAGATCACATAAGGGTCTATTGACCAAGAACCAAATCCCCCGAAGGGTACACAAATCCCCCGTAGGGTACACGAATCCCCCGAAGGGTACACAAATTAAGGTATATCCGGATAACCGCACTCACAGGCCAAGTGGTGCAATTTCAATTATTTCAAATGTTGTCACAAAAATCCCCGTGACGGGTTGTTCATACTTAGTGATCATAAATAATTTCAAAATATAAATAGTATTGTAAATGTACTATTATCAAAATATAAATAATATCAAAATTCGTCATTTTCAATACCAAAGAGTATACTGACAAAGTTTATAAATACAAAGAAATTTCTCAATAACAAAGGTATTTCATGAAAATCAGAGTAGACATGAAATCTGCGAAAAACGAGGATACAATGAAGATATTCAATAATGCTAACGACGGAGTCAAAACAACTACCGACATGAGGTCGGGCATGGCAAATGAAAGAACGGATAAATTTCAAGAATTTTGAGGAAGCCTAAAATTAAAAGTATTTTTTTTTATACTTTTTCAAAGAACCTAAAAGAAACGTAATCCCTTACCTTGAATTGCTTAGCAACAAAAATCGACAACACGTATCGTCACCCTAGGCTCGCGTGTCCAAATCTAATAATACAAAGTATAAAAAAAATTAATAAATACTATTAATCATTAATTAATCCCTAAGATAAACTCCAAATCATAGTTACATCATTGTGAGTTTTAATTATAAACTACATAACATTTAAAGTAATAATCTAAACCCAGGGGCCTGTTTGTACAACTTGTGACTTAAGGTTTGATAATAAAGCCATTAATATCACATTCAATAGTTTAAAAGCTTAGGGGGTCTAACTGAATCATCTCCCCCCACCATTATCAACCCAAAAATGGAGGAAGAACCGTCCAGTACATTGTTCTTTCTTTTCCTTTCCTTTCTTTTTTTTTTCTCCCTAATATGATGACCACCGATCTCCTCGACTCTTCTTGTTTATTCATTTATTATTAACATTATTATTATTATTATTATGATCAATATTATTAATAGAATTGGAATTAACATCATTATTATTATTAACTGCCCAGTACATACACACACAAATTGAATTATTCATTAACAGATTTTTATTTCTTCAATCAGAACACTCCTCACCGTCTCATCACCTTACGATTTCGATCATTATAAAAAAAATCCTTCTCTCATTCAAACCAACAGCTCTACATTTAAACCGTCGGCCCATTCGAGACGGAACTCCAACATATGATCGATCTCCGACATACCGAATCAATGTAATACATATCGATTCATCTTACTTAATTCAGAATGCAAAAATCATAGAGAACTTACCCCAACCTTGCTCCGCTCGAACTAGCACGTTAGCACTTTTTTTTTCTTCCAGCCGCCAACAACCCTTTGCCTCAAAGTGTGTTCTCGTTTCTCTTTCTCTCTCTCTTTTCTCCAGCCGTTTTTTTTTTAGTTTGTAATTTTTTTTAAGACTCCTAATTCCTTTGATCAACCTATATATATATGATAATAAAACCCTATTAGGTTTCTAACCCTAATGGAGTCCTAAAATTGTCTGACCAAAATTTATAAAAATAAAGCCCAACAATCTGTATTTAATTTACGTCAAAAGTGGGTCAAGCCCGACTTAATTAAATTAATCACTAAATAAATCCAAATCAAAAAATATATATAAGTGGGCCTAGCTCGACCCAATTTAATTAATTTCTAAATAGGTCCAAAACAAAATTTTAATTTTTAATCAATATAAATTAATATTTTTAATTAAAATAATCGGGGTATTACACTCTCGTCCCCTTAAAAGAAGTTTAGTCCCTAAACTTACGTACCAGGTCAAGCAAAGAGTTCGGGGTGCTTCTCCTTCATTTCCTCCTCGAGCTCCCAAGTCGCTTCCCTCTCTGTGTGATTGCTCCATTGAACCTTGACATATAGAATGGTTCGCTTTCGAAGAACTTGATCTTTTCGATCCACAATTCTAACAGGCTGCTCAGCATAACTAAGATCCTCCCTTAAGCGGAGTTGTTTGTATTCGATCACATGGCTCGGATCTGAAACATACTTCCTCAACATTGAAACATGGAATACATTTGTGCACCCTCGAAAGATCGGTGGTGTGAGCTAGTCGGATGCAACTTCCCCAACTTGTTCGAAAGACCCCCAAATGGTCCCACAAACTTTCTACAAGCTTACCCTTAATAGCAAATCTCATAACCCAAT
>CM028381.1:2859229-2921138 GCA_013146195.2 Codonopsis lanceolata
TGACAGTGATGTTATTCAAAACATGTAAGTACCAATAGAAAAATGTATACTTCGGAAAGTGATGTTGATTTTCAAAATCACTAAGAAAACCAAAGTTTTTAAGTTTCCACATGGATATAGAATGAAGATATTCAAAGGTGGTGAGCACAGCCATATATATATATATATATATATATATATATATATATATATATATATATATATATATATATATATATATATATATATATATGATAAAATATTTTACCATTATTACCAATAGAAGATGTATATCTCACATTGGCTGTTTGAGTTTAAAATTAATATATATATTACAATAAAAGATATATGTATAACACATTGTTTAAAGAAAATGTTAGATTTTAAAGTCTTTAGACTAAAGACTTTCACAGAAGATATATATATCACATGGTTACAAATATTCTACTATTATTACCAATAAGATATATATTAAACATTGAAAATTGATGTTACTGTATTAAAAATATTATTAATAGTAATGATAAAAGATGTATCATACATTTGTTATAAAGTGATGTTGGTTTTCAAAGTTTTTGATAAAAGACTTCTACAATATTGGTTAAATATATGTTATTGATTACAGATATATAAAAAAGACTTATTATGTGGCAAATATATACTTTTGGTTTCTAGCCATTAAAAATAATATAATATCAATGATAAGGGGTATTAGTATTAGTATATATAACTTCTTCTATTCAATAGTAGAAGACTTATTAAAACTTTACAACTTCTTTATTACTTCTAACCAATGTGGGATAAAACTCTTCAAGGTTGATATAGAAACTGGCACTCAATTCAAAGTCCCGAACCCGACAATCTATTTTATTAGATTTTTCCGTCCCGACATATTTCGGGGCGGTATTGATAATTATCAATCCCGTCGGGATTCCGACCGTCCCGACTAATCCTGGGATTCTCGAGGCTGCGACACGTCCCGACTAATTTTTTTAATATTTTTAATATATTTTGTATAATTTATAAATTTTTATATTTTTTATATTTTTTTTTATATTTTTATATATATTTTTATATATTTTTTTATATTTTATATTTTATTTATTTTATTTTATAAATATTGAGTGTTAGACAATATTTATTTTTGTTTTACTAAAATTACATAATGATATTTGTTAAATTATTTTCATAATTAATATTGTGGTTTTTTTTTGTCTATCACTTTTTTGCACTTAATGTAGCTCTTCTCCTACGAGTGAGAGGTGCATTTGTTCATAATGACATATTCAGCAATATTCACCATTAAGTAAATATTCAAACATACATTTAGTAAATATACGGTTTGAAATCTTAGTATGATGAAAACATTTTAAAAATATTTTGGTATTAGAGAAAAATATTGTTCTAAATATTATAGTCGGGATCACAATTTTTTAATCCGAATTGTCGGGATTCCGACCGTCGGTCCATTGCTATCAGGAACGAGGATCGGGAAGAAATTGCAATCCGAAATCTCGGGAACTTGAGGATCGGGATGAAGGGTATCGGACGGGTCCTTCCGATTCCACCTAGTTAGATATTACTTCTATTTTTTTTTTTTCATATAAATAAGAAGGATCAATATTGGTTCCCACTTACAGGTGACTAGAACCACGATCTGTATGTATGGGTGAGCGTCACACTAATTTACTTGCAAATTTACTTCTATTGACACTCACTTTTAACATCATACTTTAACTTTGATATCTTATTCATCCAAAACTTGATTTGGACAAATAAATATATCATTTCGATGCTCTACTTGCCGAGTAGAACACATTTGCACAATTACATTTACAACAAACAAATGACACGTAAAGAAATTTGTGCCTCAAGTTGCACAATTTCTTCTCACTAAAAACACTAATTTTTAACAAGTATTATACTTTAAGTCTTGATATCTTATTATTCAAAACTCGATTTGGACAAATAAATATATCATTTTGATGCCTTCACAGTAGAACACATTTGCGCAATTACCTTCGTCAACAAACAAATGACACGTAAAAAAAATTAGTGCCTCAAGTTGCACAATTTCTTTCACTAAAAACACTAATTTTTCAACAATAGAAGAGATGTATCCCACATTGGTTAGAAATTGATGTTGGTTTAAAAATTCTATTATTAAGTACCAATAGAAGAAATGTATCATACATTGGTTGGAAAGTGATGTTGATTTTCAAAGTCACTTCCACATGGATGCTTAAATTAAGATTTATTCAAAGGTGGTGAGGTGGCACAACCATAGTGCTCTCACCAACTTTATATATATATATATATATATATATATATATATATATATATATATATACACCATTATTACCAATAGAAGATGTATATCTCACATTGGCTAGAAAATGATGTTGAGTTTAAATTATTTTATATTATTACCAATAAAAGAGATGTATAACACATTGTTTACAAAGAAAAATGCTAGATTTTAAAGTCTTTAGATTAAAGACTTTCACTTTTACAAGAGATATATCTCACATGGTTACAAAATATTCTACTATTATTACCAATAGAAGAGATATATTAAACATTGGTTAGAAATTGATGTCTGTATTAAAAATACTATTATTAATTACTAATTGAAAAGATGTATCATACATTTGTTATAAAGTGATGTTGGTTTTCAAAGTTTTTTGATAAAAGACTTCTACAATTATTACCAATAGAAGATGTATATCTCACATTGGTTAAAAAATGATATTGATTTTTAATTATTTTAGATTATATAAACGACTTACTATTATTAGCAATAGAAGATATATATACTTTTGGTTTTCTACCCATTAGCTAATAATAATACATAATAATAATTAATATGATAAGGGGTATTAGTATTAGTATATATAACTTCTTCTATTGTCAATAGTAGAAGACTTATATTTAAAAAAAAATTACAACTAATATTACTTCTAACCAATGTGAGATAAAACTCCTCAAGGTTAGATATTACTTCTAATGACTCACTTTTAACATCATACTTTAAGCTTTGATATCTTATTCATCCAAAACTTGATTTGGACAAATAAATATATCATTTCGATGTTTTTGCCGAGTAGAACAAATTTGCACAATTACTTTTGTCAACAAACAAATGACACGTAAAGAAATTTGTGCCTCAAGTTGCACAATTTCTTTCACTAAAAACATTAATTTTTAATAAGTATTATATTTTAACTTTTGATATCTTATTCATCCAAAACTCGATTTGGATAAATAAATATATCATTTTGATGCTCTCACCGAGTAGAACACATTTGCGTAATTACCTTCGCCAACAAATAAATGACACGTAAAGAAATTCGTACCTCAAGTTGCACAATTTTTCTCACTAAAAACACTAATTTTGTTAACAAGTATTAAATTTTAAGTCTTGATATCTTATTATCCAAAACTCGATTTTGATAAATAAATATATGATTTTGATGCTCTCACCGAGTAGAATACATTTGCACAATTACCTTCGTCAACAAACAAATGTGTTATAACCAATAGAAGAGATGTATCACACATTGTTTAGAAAGAGATGTTGATTTCAAAAGTTTTTATATAAAAGACTATTATTATTACTATAGAAGAATGCATTTTACATTTGTTAGAAATTAATGTTGGTTTTAAAAATACTATTATTACCAATAGAAAAAATGTATACCACATGGTTAGAACGAGATGTTTGTTTAGAAAAAGATGTTTGTTTTAAAAGTATTTAGATAAAAGTCTTAAACTTTTATTACCAATAGAAATACAAAAGAAGTATCTCACATTGGTTACAAAGAAATGTATCTCACATTATTCATAAATGAGTATTGGTTATAAAAGTCACTAGATAAAGATATATTTTGTTATTACCAATAGAAAATATGTATACCACATGGTTAAAATGTGGTGTTGATTTTAAAGTCTTTAGATAAAAGACTTAAACATTCATTACCAATAAAAATATAAAATAAGTATTTCACATTGTTTAAAAATGAATTATGATTTTAAAAGTTTTTAACAAAATGACTTCTAATATTATTATTAAGTTAAATGTTAATTTTAAAAGCCTTTAGATCAAAAAAATATTATTATTATTATTATTAATACAAAATATGTATCTCACGTTAGCTAAAAACTTATATCAATTTTAAAAGTATTTAGGTAAAATAATCGTTTAATATTAGTAATAATAGGAAAAAAATTATAAACATGGAAGAGATTAACAATCTAATTATAGTGTCTAAAAGTTATATTATTACTATAAATATATATATATATTCCACATTGTACCCGTGCAGAGCACGGGCTAAATAACTAGTATAGTAAGAAGAATATGTCAAATATGACTTGAAAAGTGCATTACATAATGTCGAAGAGGGTTCGTCTCTGTGGACGGGCAAAAGGTAGAGCATGAAATGGGTAGATACTTAATACTCCCTTCGACCCTAAATTATCGTTCTCCTTTCTTTTTTCGTCAGTCCTAAAATAATTGTCCTATTTGAAACTTGTTTTTTTAGAACATCACTTTTAGCACTTTATCCTTACTTTTTTACTTTATTTTAATTATGAGCTACATATACATGAGCTTTAAAGGAAATTACACATTAAACTAATACTCTCTCCGTCCCTAAATAATCGTCCTAGTTGACCTGATGCACAGTTTAAAAAAAAACAATTGACTTGATTATTTATATTGGTTTAATGTGTAGTTTCCTTTAAAGTCCATGTGTATGTGACACATAATTAAAGTAGAGTGAAAAAGTAAGGGTAAAGTGGTAAAAATGATGTTCTAAAAAGGTAAGTTTCAAAGTGAACAATTATTTTGGGACGGACGAAAAATGAAAGGAAGACGATAATTTAGGGACGGAGGGAGTATAAATAATCAAGTCAATTGTTTTTTCTTAAATTATACGTCGAGTCAATTAGGACGATTATTTAAAAACGGAGGGAGTACTTTAGATCAAGTGAGTCAAATCGACTAATTAATTCGGCCGAGTTGATAGATTAAGCAGTGTTCTAAAACTTCCTGCCTATCTCCGACTAGGCCCCGCCTAGGCTCTAGGCCCCTCTCTACCGCCACGACTTTCTTAGTCACCGCCTAATCGATCAAGTTGGCGCCTACGTTGCCGGTCTGTCAGATAGATAGAAGAAAGAATAAGAAAAAAAGATGGAGAAGAAGAGGTATGTCTCGAGACTCATAATTTAGAATGAGAAGAGATTAGGGAGGGTGTGTTAGACTGTGGGTTGTAGGGACAGTAAGTAGGTGGATTATTATTTTTTTTGTTTTTAGTTCTAAACTTGGCTGGTTTATTGCTTTGGGGTTGTTGAAAATTTGGATTAAAGGTAGGTTTGTATATTTTTGTTTATTTTACAAATATAGACAAGCGTTTGATAAAATGACAAACAAAAAAAAAACTAAATTTGTAGTCAATGTGTTTGATTTTTGATGTAAATTATCATAAAAAAAAGGTAATTATGCATTAATTCTAGGCCCCGCCTAAGTCCCGATTACGCCTCGACTAGTCCCATAAACGCTAGGCGCTAGTGTGCTGCTTAGCGATCGCCTAACAATTTTTAGAACCTTGAGATTAAGGGGAAAAAATCAGTAAGTAATCATTAAAATTAAACGGAAAACGTTTCTAATTGACCAATTGCTTTGAATGAATGGTTTGGCCTGTTGTTAATGTCAATGTAGGCGTCTCATCATTATATGTATGGGGGTTTAGATTCGATTACGACTTCGAAGGACCAATATAAAAAAATTAAAAAGGAGTGGCGTTGACTTGTTACTCTGTACTACGCACACTCGTAGTGCTTTATTTATATAATTAGTACTCCCGTATTATAGTTTGTTAAAATTACAAAATATCATAGCATAATTAATATGTTTATATTAAATATAAAGGATATTATGGTAATATTATAGAGATCAGATGCATGGGTTAAGGAGTGGGGTCATGTGACCTCACCTAACGTGTTTTTGTAAAAAAAAAATTTTAATTACCAATCATCTCATGTCTCACGGTCCTTATATTACTGTGACCATATTTTAGTTTTATTTTTTTTAAGTTTGTTTTTTTTAATTATTATTCAGTAATCTCTCAATTCTCACTCCACCACGCATGCACATAGGGGCTTAATGATTTGTCTATATTGCTAGTGTGAACTTAGTGTACCCATTGGTGTACATCGATTTCGCTGGTAGCAACAGCAAGCATTAAGAAATGTTTCTCTGTAATAAATATTGTCAAGACGGATTTACGAAACTGATTTTGCGATCAATTTATAATTGATTGTATTGTATATTTTATTGAAAAAAAATTATTTGAGAGCGTTACAAATGATGATGTAATTAAACGATTTAAAAATATGAAAACACGTATGATACAATTATGATGTTTAAACTTTATTTAATTTGTGCCACTCACTTGAGAAATTGTCTGCATCCGCCCACCGATGAAGATTGTATAAATAATTTTTGAATAATAGATTTTTTAAGTAAAACATTAGTACTCTTTCTGTTTTCAAATACTTTTTTTTGTTTGTTACCAAATACTCCCTCCGTTTTAGGCAAAGAGTTCACTATATTATTTTAGGATGTTTCACTCTAGGAGCTCACTTTCAAAAATTATGCATACAATTTCTATAACATTTCATATTTATTCCCAACTTATGTTGTAACCACATTCAGTAGCGGATCCAAAAATAAATCTCAACGGTGTTACTAATGTTAATTATTACTTAAAAATAAAACTAAAATTAAAACAATGTCGTTTTGTAGTGTATAAATTTAAAAAAAAAAACTTCAGCGTGGCATTTGCCCCCCAAGTCTAAGGCATAGATCTGCTACTGACCATATTTTTGTGCTTAACTATTTTTGTAATTATGACTAACTTTAATGATATTATTATATCTATTAATCATTTGACTTTTCAAATGATGACTTTTGGAGCGAAGCAGATGGAGTAATTGTCTTTTTTTAGAAAACATTTTTATTACTTTACTCTTTCTTTTTTTTAATTATTTTATTGATAATTATATGTTCAAAGATATTAAATAAAATCACATATTAAATCTATATTTATAATATAATTAATTTTTTTAAAATGATTTAAAAAATTATAGATAACGATTATTAGAAGCCGAGTCATGGCCTCAAATAGAGTGCGGATTATAAGGTGTAGTGGGGTCTCTACTCTCTAGAGTAAAGAGTATCAAGTCAACTGTGGTTATCCGCGTTGTACGTTTTGGGTGATAAAGAGAAAAGTGGGACAGCAGTTGCTGGCTGCTTTCGTTGATAATTGATAAATGATAAATGATAAATGATAGGTTAAGCGGAAGAGACGAAAGGTTAGAATGGGGCCTGTGATGATTTTTCTTAATACGTAGAATAATACTAAATCGTTCGGTAGTGGGTACAAAGTTGACTAATGGTTTTATTAAAAATTGGAGTATTAATTTTCCTTTTTTCTTTTTCAAAATGAAATATTTTATATTGAGAACAAAAAAAGCACCTCGAATCTTTTGTACGATCTGTTCCACCTCTTCTACTGCTTTATTAATCTCTTCTGTTAAATGAGTTTTAAAAAAAATAATTTTTGATGAGTGTTCATTAATTTTGTATGCTTTATTAATTTCAACTTTGTTTTCTGTCATATTTTAGAATAGACTTGCAATATTATAAGTAGACACTAAAAATATTATTTCTATATATATTAGAAAAATAAACTTAAAGGCAAATTCCTTAATGAGGAAAATTGAATTCTCACTCAATGCAAGAGGGTTTGTGGATTACTTCGTGCAAATTCGCATACTAAAGTGAAGTCGAAACACTTTCATCTCTATGAACGATATAACCTACAATATATTCTCATCTAATTGAAATCAAATATTATGAATATCAATAACAAGTTCAATCGCATTTTCACGTCCCAAATCTAGGTCTTTCGATTGTAGAACGAGATGCAATTATTTAAAGAAAGATTAATCTAATTGATACCTAGAAAGTATCAATTTTTTTACGTGTATGAATTTGACACCTGATGTTATGTAAATAACAAAATAAAAAATCATAATTAATTTGCCTCTTGCCACTTTCTAGGTACTCACAAGTCACAAGTTGATGTGGTAAAAATACAGTTTGGGTCGTTTGTGTGATGGGTAGGATATCTAAGTTTGATCTGCTTCCTTGAATCTGATTAAGAATACGAAAACACCTTAGTGGAAGTGTAAGGCTTGGCCTCGCGAAACTATCCGGCGTTAGAGTAAATATCGTTTAAGAGAGTCAAAAAACAATTTGACAGAGGTTCTAGGCTCAAGAAAAAAATATCTACCGTGTTTGTGGTTTATGGAGAGAGATTCTCTAATGACCTAGAATTCTAGTAGGATTCAGTTTCCATAGATACTCAGTCAATCAATGATGAAATCCCTAAATTGTAGGCATGATAGGCGGCTGACCGTGTGAATGTAGGAATATATATGGTAAGTGTCCTACTCGAATAAGGAAACATTTGACTTGTCGTGGAGAGCAAATTTCCTAGGCTCTCTGCTCGATATGTGCCCGGGCGAGCAAGGCTCCGCTCGGCTACATGGTATAGACTGATTTGAGATAAATGTTGATCCCGGGGCGTGGTCCCTGATCGGATAGGCAAGGCCAGTGCTCGACCAGGTTTGGACGGGATGAATCTGATTCTTTGCCCGATGTGAGTGTGGTCTCCGGGTAGGCAAGGCCTGTACTCGGTCAGGTTTAGACGAGAGTTGTGTTTGCTCATTGCTCGATACCTTTGTAGCTCTGTCCGCTACGTTGGTAGATCTCATACTAATTATGCTCGTGATTGGCACGTGATAATAACTCGTGCTTTGCTCGTGACCCGACTTGGGCCAGGAACATCACAAGTCATAGCATTACACAGAGAGAAAACAATTGCTAGAATAGAGAGGCGTTTTTTTTTTTTTTTTTGTCATTTGTCTAATTCATATCTTTAAGACATGCACAAAAGTTTTAAAAGAAGCTAAAAATTTTATTAATATATATAATAGAGTTCATTAGTTTTGTATAAATGTTGTGCTGGGATAAACAAGACGATTATTCAAACACATAGGTGTCGTTTGGTAATCAGGATTAAGGTCAGATAAGATTAATAAGCCGAGTTGCATGATGTTTGGTACGCAATAGGTGGTCGGGACTAATAGCACGAGTTATCCGGATAAAGTCATTATCTCCTCACTATTAATACCAAGGGGGAAGGTGGTATTATTAGCGCCCTCACTAAAAAAAATTGGGATTAACATTTGTAATATCAAAACTACCCCCGATATACAAGTAAGGATTAATAGCGAGGGCACTAATAGTACCGGGATTAATAATACTGATTATCCTTGTCCGACTACCAAACAAGCCCATAGTGAGTATGTAGAACTCTCCGTTTTCAAATAATAGTCGTTTTTTACTCGACACACAGTTTCAAAAGAGTAATTGACCGTATTATAAATATTAGTGTAATGTTTGGTTTTCTTTAATACTATTGAATATGTAGCCATAATTAAAATATGTATAAAAAGTAGAAAGTAAAGTGTAAAAGTGCTTTTTATAAAAAGAAAGTTTTGAAATATGACACTTATTTTGAAATTGACAAAAAGAGAAAGATGAACAATTATTTGAAAATGGAGGGAGTATTTGTTGCTCCCTCTATTTCGGGCAAAGAGTCCAATATACTATTTTTAGATATTTTATTTTAATCATCCACTTTCAAAAAATTATATTTATCATCTACATAACATTCAACTTTATTCTTCATATTTGATATTAATATATTGGTTATTCACAAATATTTTTGTAATTATGATCAACTTTATTAAAGTTATAAATCTTTTTGAGTGGAACGGAAAAAGTCTTTTACTTAGGTTGCGTTTTGTTTCACAGAAAATGATTTTTGGAAAACGTTTTCCTCATTTTGCGTTGTTTGGTAATCTTAAGAAAATGTAAACGTAAAAGCTTTTTCGAGTCAATGGAAAATTAAGTTTTTTTTCTTCCGAAAAATGACTTACGGATTCATTTTCCATAAGTCATTTTCAAATGTTTGAGTACCTCTCTCCCTTCCACAATTACACATATTTACATACACGCTCAATATTTCACTCGACAAATAAATTGTTTAGAAATATAAATGAAGTTTGTGCATACTATTTATAAAGTAAAATTTTAATAAATTACTCACTACGTCCTAAAACTAGTGTCAACTATATTATTTAGGAACGTCCCAAACATTGTCAAGTTTCTTTTTTAAAAACGTTTTTTTATCAATTATCAATTTTTCTTTTGTATTTATGAGATTGAAAAAAGATAGATCTTATTAATTTGACACAACTAACAATAAATTGAGAGTTAACAAAGGAAAATTAATTAAAATTCAACAATATACTATAATCAATATGACCATTAATATTAGAATATAACTTTTGTATTTATTCATATATTATTTTTCGTGTGTGTTTTTCAAAAATATTTTTTGACATATTTTCAAAAAATTACCACACATCTGAAAATAAAATCTTTTTTATTTTTAAGAAATTATTTTCTAAAAATCGATTTCTAGAAATCATTTTATGTGAATCAAACAGTCATAATGAGTCTTAATGTGTAATAGGTATTATCGTTGAAACACATATTACAATCAATTATTAATTACATTTCAAAAGATGGAGTATTAGGTGAAATTGCTTTCGGGAATTTTTCTATAATTTACTCTTCTCTAAACCTGTAAACCAAGACATGACAGCCGATGATCACGACTTTGACCACCCGTATTGTACGGACTAAGATTCCCAAAAGCACATGGATAAGTAAACTCAAGGATCGGTACGGCCATACGGTAGGTATCGTCACAGGCAAGTTTCTTTTAATTTTTAGAGTCTGGTTAGGTGTATTGATTTTAAATTTAATAAATATCTAAATTTTATAAAATTTAAATAAATTTAGAATTTGTTTTTAAAATCATAGCATTTCTATTATTTGGATAATGAGTGAAATTCAATTGTAATTCTATATTATATTTAAAATAAAAATTCAATAATATGTCAAGTATGTAGGTTAGTCTAGTGGTTATTTCTAACAACAAAAGTATAAAAATCTTACATTTTAGAAAATAAATAACATATAATGGTGGTGGTTAACGGCAACAATGTGGCAGCCGGCGGAGGTAGTTGGAGTAGGCGGCAGCAGTGGTGGGGATTCATCGTATGCGGTGGCGATGGTGGTCGCTGAAGGCGGGGGTGGGCGGCTACGAGAGGTGGCACAAGTGGTAGTGATTGAAAGTTGTTTTGGTGGTGGTAAAAAAAAGATGATTTGATGTAATAATTGATCAAAATTTAGAACTTAAATTATTTGTATTTATTATGAAATTAGTTTTATAAAATTGAGTGATTTAGAATTCCAACACAATTCCAATTTCAAATTTTATTTATGTTTTCAAACAATAAAATTAGTTTTGGAGGCCTTAATTCTAATTTTAAGCTATGAAATTGAAATATCCAAATATACCCTTAAGAGTATTCAAAATGGTTTCATTTACTCACCCTAAAACAATTTATAAAGTTTAATTTTTACCTACCTTGAAATTCAAGGTGAACATTCTATTAAATGTGATATCCCTAAACTAGTTAATTTACCCCCAAACTATTTGATGTGTTTAACTTAACACAATATTTTTCCTATTGGAGAGTCTATGTATAGGATGATTTACCCATCTCATTTAATGATCTGCTTTCATAATAATTTTAATTTTGCATTTATCATTTCTATTAAATTGGTGTGTGTTATTTTTTCATTTATCATTTCCCTTTCTTATTATTTATAACTTCAAATTACATGTATATTGATAATATTAAAATGTGTGACACAACTTCATTTAAATAAAAATATACTCCATCATTTTTCAAAACATATACTCCCTCATTTTTCAAATAATTGTCATGCTTTTCTTTTTTATCGATCTGTTCCAACTAATTGTTTTCTTTCAGAACTTTTCATTCAAGGAAAACATTTTTATCACTTTACCGTACCTACTTTAATTATAACCACATACACAAAGACATTAAATGAAACCACACATTACACAAATATTTATAATACAGTCAATTACTTTTCTTAACGGCGTGTCGATCGATCGAGTCAAAGAGGACAATGATTTAAAAACGAAGGAAGTAATATTTTTTTTTTATAAAATATAAAATTTAAAGTATATATATTTTATTTCGATTGCAGTAGGAAAATAGAAATAAAAAATGAAAAATATATTGATAGTTAAGTTTATTAGTCTAATGATGCCTCTAATTTAGAGGGTTAGAGAAGGTGCTCATTGAATTTAAAACTTATTTTAGAGTTTTTAAAAAGATTTAGAGTGTGTTTAGGGATGCAACATGTGGATTCTCTAACTTAACAAGGGTTGACCTTTGAATAAATGTTGCTTAAAACTATACATTTAGTGGCCGGAAGCCTGGAAGGTAATCAAACAAAGGCCAAAACAATTGGAGATTGTATTTATTCAAAAGATCAAAATGGCAGTGAACTTGGCGATCGTTGAGGATGAAGAAAGCCAATATCATCACCATGGAAACAGAATTTCGCCTTTCCCTGCTACTGATCAGAACACAATGCAAGTATTTCTTTTCCCATATATATCTTCTTTCAAAAAAACATATATTTCCTTGAGCTCTGTCTTCTGACTTTATTTTGTTGGATATACAGGTTCGAGCAACAGAATGTTGAAGAGAAAGAAAAGCAATGCCATATCACGCTTAGTGATAGGCTAGGGTTGGAAGATTTCATTTCTCCTATGGTAAGTGTTATAATATGGATCGAGTAAATATCATGTGAGACCATATTAATCCGTAAAATGAAGCTTCACTCTTTCACACTTTAGCTCACCAACACGTGGTAGGTCGGGTCTAGATGCGTTTTACACTTTTACGAAAACAAATAAGACATTAAATGATTCAATCTGATGGCTGCGATGTCATTTGTCATGGCAATATCTTGTATAGTGCCACAACCATGATGATGGCATGGCGTGATGAGTTCGGTGTTGGTGGTGAACTGGTGGGTAACTGCCAACTGGGTATGCATGGAAATGGTGGTGGAAAATACCGATTCATATATTATTAAAACGTTTTAGCTATGGTGAAAGCATGATGATGGTGGGTATGGAGGCGCGGTGGCAGTTATATATATATATATATATGTATATATATATATATTTGTATAGTTGTTGGCTTAATGTAGAAAATTAAAATGGTAATACCTGCAATTAGGCTTAAAATGAACGTGCCTCGCGTCCCTATGATAAACAAGATTAATGAATATGCATCTGAAATTAGCAATAAAACTTTTAGAGTAAATCCCTTGTAAAACGGTATTATAGATCTTAATTTGTAATATCGATCGAGTCTTATCCTCTGACAACTCAACTCACCAATACAACGGTGGGTCGGATAAGAAAGATTCACCTACAAAAAATATTCGTAAAATTATCTTACTTAAATTTTTGCCAATCGTTTAATATTTGCACGGTAAAAAATAAATAAATAAATAAATAAAACGAAAATGATATTGTATTTTCAGGTCTGGCGAGCTTCAGCAGCAGAATTTCTTGGTACAGCAAGCTATGTATTCATGATCCAAGCTATTATAATTTCCTCCTATGAGACAGACGTTACAGCACCAAAACTAATAATGGCCTTCCTAATATTCGTCACCAACACAATTCTTGCCCTGGCTACTATGCCAATCTCCGGTGGTCACATTAATCCAACAGTCACATTATCGGCGGGTCTAGTCGGGGTGATATCTCTCTCACGCGCGGCCATATATATTTTCGCACAATGCGTCGGGGCAATCCTAGGAGCAACAGCACTCAAAGCGGTGATAAGCAATGATCTTGAAGGACTCTACTCCCTCGCAGGTTGCACCGTAGCAGTATCTGCTCCAAGCTCAGAAGGGTCCACTGTAACTGGCCTCGATACTTCCCGAGCCCTTTGTCTCGAAATAACATGCTCCTTTGTCTTCCTTATTGCATCAAGATGGATTGCACTTGATCAACGACAAGCAAAGACGTATGGTCGGGTTATCGTTTGCTTGGCTATTGGCACTGCAACCGGCCTCAACTTCTTCGTTTCAACGACCGTAACATCAACCAAAGGCTACTCAGGTGCTGGTGTGAATCCGGCTAGATGTTTTGGTCCAGCAGTTGTAAGAGGTGGTCGTCTTTGGGATGGGCATTGGGTGTTTTGGCTTGGCCCTGCAATTGGTTCCTTTACATTTTACCTCTACATCAAGATCATACCACAACCAGAATTTCGGCCCGAGCTTTACAAACATGATTTCTTCAAGGTCGTTAAGGGTTTATTAGATCATACACGTAAATCTTAGCAACTAGCTAGCTATGCTAGTCATTTACTTTTTCTACTAATAAATGTTTGGCAAAGACTAGGAAAGACAATTTTGCAGGTATTATTATATATAAGACGGATCTCCTTTTCGATTCACTGCGTGTTAGTGGGTTGAATTTTAAGAGAGTAAAACTCTGTCTTATAATTTAAGATCCGTAAAACAGTCTTACACAATACTTACTCTGAATGTTTTTATGAAAAGTTTTAATGCTAACTTCAAATTAAGCCAAGCTTTCTTTTTCTTTTTCTTTTTCATTTTATTGAAAGAGTTTTTTGGTAATTTAACTTGGGTGATAATCGGACCAGTCCTCCGTGGAGAAAAAATATAACCGTAAAAGTTTACTATATTTGTTTTAAACCGCTAAAGTACATTTTTTGAAAGAAAATTACAAAAATACCTTTAATGAATAAAAGACGCGGGAACAAAGCCACAATCCAAATTTGAGCATCATAATGAAAAACTTTGGACATTGTTCAAAACATTGGATGTCGTTTATTTTCGGATCTGAATTCGTCGTTCATTTTTGGGAAATATAAAATCGAATGAGGAATAACAGTCCTTGAGGACCCAACTAAGCCATATATATCGATCTCTTTTCTTTTTTTGTTTTTCAAAACCACATAAGAAAATCAAATTGATATAAACAGATATCCCATTTGATAGGAAACATACACTGTAAATCCAAAACATACTTTTGGAGTTCAAGAAATTCATTTCCTCCCCTAATAACAATCTTATATATTAGCTAGAACTCATTTCATTTTGTTCCTTGCAATTGGATGGATGTAGGTTGTATAAATCCATGGCCAAAATTAATCGTCAATCATTTGTAAGCTTCCTTAATTACTTACAGTTACTGGAGTTAAATACGCAAGCATTGAAGCCTACGAGGCAAACATCGTACCCTACGATGCAAGAATTGAAGCCTACGATGTAAGAAATTGAAGCTTACGAGGCAAATATCAGAGCCTACAACGCAAGCATTGAAGCCTACGAGGCAAACATCGCAACTCTAAGAAAGGTACGATGTAGAAAATTGGGCGTCGAGGCAGATCTGGAAACTAAGCATCATAGGTAATTGCTCAAACGACGCCCACATCATAGCCCAAGGAAACTAAGCATCATAGCCTAAGGAAAAACATTGGCCACTGTCCAAACGACGCCCACTTCATAGGTAACGACGCCCACATCAAAGGCAACGACGCCCACATCAAAGACAGCGGCGTCCACTTCATAGACAACGACGCTCACATCAAAGGCAACGGTGCCTACACCATGTGCAAAAAGTTTGGATTCAATTTACGTAAGGCCCAAGTTCTCTGTATTATATTGGAATGGATGATTTAAGTCTACCAATCGCCATAGAAGGTGCTCTTCTTCTTTAAATTTGTAATTCTCATGGAAGATGTTCTCATCGTTAACATTAGTGTCGTTGTTATATCATCCCTCCGTGTCGTTTTGTATTTGTTGATTTCTTTTGTTGATTCCAGTACTTGGTTTTTGTTTATCAATCACTTAAATAAAGAAAAACCACTAAATATAAGAAATTGTCTAGTACTTATGGCTATATTCTTCCCGGTTTAGGACGGGGAAGAAAGAGAAAGTCAGAGGAGAGTGAAAGAGAAGGAGATAAGACGAAACAAACTAAGGCATTTTTGGAACAAAATTTTAAAAAAACACTTTACTAATTGAATAAAAAATAGGAGAGTTGAGCGGTTACAACTTCACAAAAGTGTACCGGTCCACAATTATTCCATTTAACTTTCCCAATGTCGAGTTTAGAGCCATACACTTATATATGCAGCTTGTCCCAACCCCATTTAATGGTATAATATAAGTATAAGTCTATTCTAGTGGGACAATTATTAAAGTCGTAAGAAAAACTAAGGATAAAATGGTACAACAAGAAGGTTATTTTAAGACGAACGAAAAATGCAATAATTTAGAGATGGAAGGAGTAATTCTTCATCCATTTTTCTCTTCTTTTCTTTTTTTTTTTCTTTTAATTTTTTGCAGGTAAAAAATAATTCTAGTTATTATTTAATTTGATCTAATATATTTTTGACAAGGAATTGAAATAAAATGAAAAATGGAGAACGACTTGACATGAAGAATTTTAAAAAAACAGAACCCCTAAATATTACACCGAAAAACTTTAAATACAACATCACTTAACATGTTAAGTTACCAAAATGTCCTCCTTCCATTTTAAATGAAAAAACACTAAACTTTAAAATAACTTTATTTGCCAAATTGCCCTCCTTCAATTTTTAATCTAGTGTTTTTTGTGGCTTTGGCTGTTAGGAAAGCTATTGAGTTTGCTTAAGGGGATGGAATTCAAAACATATTTCAGGAAAGAGCACTTACAAAGATCATCATTTCTATGCTTAATTGCAACGTGCAGGAATTGTGAAGAAAAAAAACGCCAAGAATTTTGAAAAAGTTGAAAAAAAAAAGTCACCACATAATTTTTAAAAAAACGCCAAGAATTGTGAAATTTTTTTTTAAATCACTAGGTATTTTTTTTAAAAAAAAACGCCACGAATTGTGAAAAAAATTTGAAAAAATCGCCACAAATTTTTAAAAAATTGAATAAATCGCCAAGTATTTAAAAAATTAAAAATAAAAATGCCCAGGAATTGTGAAAAAATTGAGAAAAAAAATCGCCAGGTTTGTGTAAAGTTTCTTTAAAAAGTCGTCAGTTTGTGTTTTGGTTCATAAAAAAAAACGCCAGGTTTAAAAAAATCGATCCTTCTCATAGTTTTTCTTCTTCTTCTGGTTTTCGGTTTAAACATGGTTTTTAATATCGAAAGAAAGAAATATATATTGAGTACAACGTAGGTAACAACTTATCGTGAAAGAAGAATCAGAAGAATCAACGTTGTTATTCGGATCGGAATTCATTGAATAATTGTTGGAAATTAACAAGTTGATGATTTAGGATTTATGGTTAATTGTAACGTATGGTTTAAGATATATCAGTATTCAAAGTTTTTATAAGAGGATAAATTATTATTTATTGTAACTCCTTTATATAAAATGATTAATTAGTAATTAGATTTTATGGTTAATTATAACTCCTTTTTACAAAAGAATTCATTAGTGTTGGGTCCTAAACCAAGTCTAATTAGAGGATCGAGTCCTATTTGATAAAGGATTTATTTATGTATTAGTTTTTAACCTAGCCCGAATCCGATTAGATAAATGATTAATTTAGGTAGTATAAATATGCATGTTATTGAGTTTTTTAAATAAGAGTGAGATATAATTTTCTGCCCCTAAAATAATTGTGTGCCCCATCATAATAATATTTTTCTACATTTTGGTATCAAAGTTCTTAACCTTCAACGTAATTGTCTCAAAGTGATTCTCCATAATTGATTCTTTTAATATTGTAATCCGTCAGAGTCCTCTTCTTTTCCAAATTGATTCCCTGCGTAAATCATCCATTGTTGTTCCGGCAGGATTCCTTCTTCGGTTGATACAAATAGTAATTTGTATCATTATTGTTTCTCTCTACAATTAGTAATTAGATTCTTAAGTAAATGTGGTATTTAGTATTTTTTTTTTTTTTATGTTGCATTTATGGTCACTCCAATTTATGTTGAAATTTCTGATGCCCGTCACACCAAATGAGCAAATGAGATATTTTAGAACAATTGGGTATGACAATGGGACAATATTGAAATTCGGGTGCAAAGTAAGATTTGATCGATGCATGGGAGACTAATCATATTTTGGCCTTATAGAGTTGGTGGAAAAAATATAGTATGTTATTAATACAGTGATGTTATAAATGTTTGAATTAGGTGGAAGTCCACATAAATTACGGTAATCTAGTTTTTTAACCCGTGCGTTAAACGTATTTCAACAAAATTGTATATAAATAAAATAAGAATGATCGGTTTAATAATAATTACATATAAGTATATCACTAATCATTATAAATTCTAAAAAAATTTCTTATACGTAACATTTATTGTCTTATTAGTTGGTTTTTCATCTTCACTGTATATCAATATCTTCTAACCAAAATAATTTTTTACTCTAGAAACTACAACATATAACTGTCTATGACTAAATAGTGATTTTTTTTTTTTACTAAAAGAGACATGCGTGCAATTATTGTCTTTGAAACTTGTTAATTGTCATTGCATATGATACCAGTAATGTAAATTGTCTTCTCTAAAATTTGAAAGACAATCTTACATCGGATAAATTAATGACAATCTTGGGATAAAAACATTTTCTCCAAAATTGCTTCCTTTCAAATTTTTTATTTCAACAATGTGATCCCCAAAATTTATGATGATTAGTCTTGTTTCATTGCAAAACCCTGCAGCATGGTCAATGTTTCTCAATAGCATTATTAAAACACTAATTTTAAGTGTCAATTCATGGTCTGACAACCCCGAACACTTTATACTATTCCAAAACTTTGTATAATGAATATCTTCGAACAAACTTAATTTTCTTCCGCCCTTCAAATAGAATATGAACTCAAATAGGTTATTCCTTTTGAATGATTACTTTTATTAAATTATATTTGTATTTTATGAATAAATAAATTTCTCAGAAAAAAATAAGTTAAAATCAAAATAACGAAATTATTTTTACCGTTAATAATTATTTTTGTTTTATAAATTATTTTGATTTTAATAACTTACATTATATATTTTTTTTGTTTTATTGATTTCGTAACTATTATTTTTGTTTTATTTTTAAGAATTAGTTTTACGGAAAAAAAATTGTTCCGTAATGTTTTTTATTATTTTACTAACCTCAGTTAAAATTGTTTTGTTTTATTCACTTTTTAACTATTATTTTGGTTCCATCAAATATTTTTATTTTATTAACGTATTTTTGTTTTAGCTAACTATTTTTAAGAATTTGTTTTAGAATTTTGTTCCATAAATTATTTTTATAATTTTACTAACCTCAGTTTAAATTATTTTTGTTTTATTGACTCTGTAACTATTATTTTTGTTCCATCAAATATTTTTATTTAACTAATGTATTTGTGTTTTACATAGTTATTTTTAAGAATTTGTGTTAAAACTTGTTCCATAAATTATTTTAATTCTTTTAGTAAACTTAGTTTAAACTGTTTTTTGTTTTTATTGACTTTATAACTATTATTTTTGTTCCATCAAATATTTTTATTTTACTAACATATTTTTTTACATATATATTTTTAAAAATTTGTTTTAAACTTTTGTTCCGTAAATTGTTTTATTTTACTAACCTCCGCATTAAATTATTTTTGTTTTGTTGATTCTGTAACTTTTATTTTTATAGTGGCTTGTTCCAAAAATTATTTTTATTTTACTAACCTCTTATATTTTTGTTTTCTTGACTCCGAACAATTATTTTTGTTTTAGTTACTATTTTTTTTTAAACATATTTAAAAGAGAGAAGATGGTAGTGATGAGAGAGAAAATATGGAGGGGACAGAAGTGAGAAAGAGAAATACAACTAGAGAAGATAGGAGAAAAAAAGAGTGAAATGGTAACTCAAAAATCAATAATTCAAAAGTGAGATTTTAGAGGAAGAAATCAACCCTTGTCATTATATATATATATATATATATATATATATATAAAACACATTTGTGTCTTTCATCTTTTCAACTTCCTTAATTATGGAGAGTTATTCTCATTATAGTCTCTCGTACTTCTAAATTGTACAATTATGAAGATTTATTGTCATTATTGTATACATTTCATATTTAGCGTATAAATAGCGTATAACGTGGATCAACAAAATATGAAATATACATTCTACTAGATCTCTTACTCCATCTATCTTTCTTTCTTATTATTATCTTGTTATTTGATATACTTCATATGTTCCAGCATAGAGATTACTATTCTATTTTAAGATGTTTTGTAAGTTTAGATAATAATACTAATATATTATTAGTATTATTAAGAAGAAAACTTATCCACAAAAAAAATAAAAATAAAACGGAGGTAGAGGAATCAATTTGTGAAGAAAAAGAATAACACAACTGAAGTTGAATAGATGAGGGAAAGAAACGTGGCGGTATACTTTTATTTTTAGGGTTGAAATTATAATTTCTCTCTTGTTGGAAATTCTCAATAACACATATATTTATAGTCAGTGTTCTAAAACTTCCCGCCTAGCTCCGCCTAGACCCCGCCTAAGCGCTAGGCCCCTCTCTACCGCCGTGACTTTCTTAGTCGCCGCCTAATCGACCAAGTCGGCGCTTATGTCAAACCTGGCCGACCTTAATTTATTTTTGTAGCTTTGATTTTATGGCATGCGGTGATTGGAGAAGTAAGAGGGGGCGAACTGGAGAAGGAAGGGGGAGTGGTAATGGTGAGGCAGAGATGGAGGTAATGGGGGGCGAACTAGAGTAATATCTTTTTTTGTTTTTAGTTCTAAACTTGGCTGATTTATTGTTTTGAGGTTGTTAAGAATTGGGATTAATGGTAGGTTTGTATATTTTTGTTCATTTTACAAATATAGACAAGTGTTTGATAAAATGACAAACATAAAAAAATTTAAATTTGTAGTCAATGTGTTTGATCTTTGATGTAAATTATCAACAAAAAAAAATATGGTAATTATGTCTTAATTCTAGGCCCCGATTACGCCCCGACTAGTCCCCTAGGCGCTAGGCGCCAGTGTTCCGCCTTGCGGCCGCCTAACGATTTTAAGAACCTTGTTTATAGTACATAAATAAATCTTTTATATAATCGGATTTGAGCTAACTTAAAAACTAATACATAAATAAATCATTTATCTTATTGGACTTGGTTTATGATCCAACATTGTCTCCCTTAAATCAAGTCTTCAAACTTGATCATGCTCAACATATATAGTCTTCAACTTCCAAAATAGCTCGGTCTTCAATGGCTTCGTAAAAATATCTGCAACTTGATCTTCAATCGGACAATACTCAACCACAATCTCTTTATCATGAACCAAATCATGAATGAAGTGAAACTTGATGTCGATATGTTTGCTTCGACCATGAAAAACCGGATTCTTTGATAATGCAATCACCGACTTGTTATCACATAAATTTTCGTTGGGCCATCTTGCTTAAATTGTAAAACATTGAGCAATTTACGCAACCACACCGCTTGAGTAGCACTACCCGTTGCTGCCATGTATTCTTTGAAGACCACAAAAATACGCTTGAACCAAGATAAAATGCATAACCCGAAGTACTTTTCTTATTCTCATTATCACCAACCCAATCGCTATCTGTATAACCAACTAGTTTCCCATCAATAGAACTCGAATAAAAAATTCATTACTACACGTGCCTCGGATATAGCGCAAAATTCGCTTTGCAGCTTGCAAATGAGATTGACGTGGAGATTCCAAAAACCTACTAATCAATCCAACACCATAAACAATATTTTGCCTTGTCGAAACACTCGAATCTTCTAAAATAAGTAGGATCAACAAAACCACCATTACCATCACTCACTAACTTCAACTTCGCCTCAAGTGGAGGCGAAATTGGTGTAGCCTTATCCATCTTAAACTTCTTCAAAATATCACTAGCATACTTTTTCTGTGAAATAAAAATTCTCACATCTACTTGAGCAACTTCAATTCCAAGAAAGTAAGACATAAGCCTTAAATATGTCATCTCATATTGATTTATCATAGCCTCCCTAAATTGTGCAACCAACTTCGAATTATTGCCAATGACAATCAAATTATCAACGTACAAGTAAACAATAAGAATATCATAATGTAACGATTTGACATATAAAGTATGTTCATACGGAATCTCTGAAAACCATTCTCCACAAAATAAGAATCAATGTGAGTATACCAAGTTCCAGGAGCTTGCTTCAAACCATACAAAGCCCTTTTCAACCTATAAACTTTATCTTCATTGTCTCTTTTAACATACCATGCAGGTTGTTCAACATTTACCGCCTCTTCAAGTACGCCACTCAAGAAAGCCGACTTAACATCCATTTGATAAATCTTCCAACTATTTTGTGCAGCTAGAGAAATAATCATACGAAACTTGGTTTATGCCCCTAAAGGGGTGGCCCAGTGGTAGACATGGGGCTTCACAAAGTGTGAGGTCTCAGGTTCGATCCCTTCCCATGCCCCCCTTAAGAGGAAAAAAAATAAATTAAACATGGTTTATTGCCCAACGAATATTTATAGATGATTATATTTTAAATTATTGTACTTTTAGCCCCTATGGGGGTGGCCCAGTGGTAGACATGGGGCTTCACAAAGTGTGAGGTCTCAGGTTCGAACCCTTCCCATGCCCCCCTTAGGAAGAAAAAAAATCATACAGACAATATCAAGTCTAACAACTGGTGCAAATACTTCAAAATAATCAATACATGGCTTTTGCTTGTAACCTTTTGCAACTAACCTTGCCTTGTAACAATCAACTTCACCACTTGGTTTGTACTTAGTCTTGTAAACCCACTTCACTCCAATTGCCTTCTTACTACTTGGCAAAGTAGTAAGCTCCCATGCAATATTTTTCTCAATCGCATGAAAATAAAGCGAAATTCACCATATCTTCATCGGATATCTCATTATCATTGCCCACAACATAATCTTGCAACCTAGCTGGTAAGTTACGCTGTCTCTGCGGACGCCCAGAACTTTCTCCCTGTGCAGCTGTAGGAGTTGGAACATCATCTTGAACATTAACATCTTCACCTTGAGCAAAAACATTTGGAGAATCAAAGCTTCAATTTTCCTTTTTTTTTAGAAGACCAATCCCAAACAGTAGCCTCATCGAAAGTCACATCTCAACTAACAATAACCTTATTTGTTACTGGGTTGAACAATTTATAAGCTTTTGACACATCACTATACCCAATAGAAATACACTTTTCACTTTTGGCATCAAGTTTCTTTCTCAAATGACCAGGCACATGAGAATAAGTAATACAATTAAACACCCTAAGATGTCCAATAAAAGGTCTTCGACCACTCCAGGCCTCTTCTGGAGTTCTATTGCGCACACTTCTTGTTAGCACCTATTAAAAACATAAATTGCACACGCAACTGCTTCGCCCCAAAAACTCTTGGGCAATTTCTTGAAACTCAATATGCACCTAACCATATCCATAATTGTTCTATTTTTTCTTTCTGCTACACCATTTTGTTGCGGAGTATATCTAGAAATCAACTGATGTTCAATGCCATGCTTCTCAAGAAAATCATCACAAAGAAGATATTCGGTGCCCCTATCGGTTCTCAAAGCTTTAATCTTAATCTCATTTTGTTTCTCCACAAAATACTTAAACTTCTTAAACATATCACAAGCCTCATAATTTTCTTTCAAAAAATACACTCATGCTTTTCTACTAAAATCCTCAATAAACGTGACAAAATACCTGCAACTTCCATTATAAGCAACTTCAACCGAGCATAAATCTGAATGAATCAACTCCAACATTCTCTTTGCCCTCCAAAATTTTCCTGTAGGAAAAGCATCTCTATGTTTTTTTGCCCAAAACTCATGTTTCACAAACTCCATTAGAAACATCAATCGCAGACAATCCATTAATCATTCGTTTACGAGCAAGATAATTAAAACTTCCAAAATTAACGTGTCCAGAACGCATATGCCACAACCAATTATCATTTTGGATCATAGAACTAAAGCATGATAAATTTCCATAATCTAACGTCAAACAGAATAAGCGATTCTGAGACATATTTACCTTTGCTATTAGTTCTGTTTGCCCATCACCAATACTACAAACTCAATTAAAAATTCTCATATCATAACTCTTTTCTGAAAGTTGCCCCATAATTAATAATTTTTTCTGAAGACTTGGAACATAGCAAACATCAATAAAATTTTTAGAACCATCTTTCAATGAAATTGAGATCCTTCTTTTTCCCATCACCGTTACTTTCGTATTATTACTAAATTTTACCTCAGATCTAATAGACTCATCAAATCTGAAAATAATTCTTTGCTCCCACACATATGATTGCTACAGGCCGAATCCAAATACCATGTATTTTATTACTTGAGTTCTCACTACTACTAACCAACAACAAAGTTTCGAATTTTCAACATTATTTTTAGCATAATTATTGACATGATAATTTCCATTATTTTCTCTTCTATACCTGCAATCAGCGATTTTATGACCCGATTTTTCACAATTATATCAACAACTAGCATTTTTGCCCGTACCGTTGACACGGTGCCAGTTTGGGAATTTATCAATAAATGAAGCAGATATTGTGGAAATGAATTAATATCTACTTATGGGTTGGATATATGTACACTATATAACGAAAAGGGGAGAAAACTCAAATACCTAACAAAATAAAGCATTTTACTTCGATATTTATTTCATAAGAAATTCAAGAAATAAATATTTTAATTGTAACTACTGTTAAAATACGAAAAGAAAATTTTATTGTTTTCTCAATAACAAAAACTTTGTCTTCTTCTTCTGGGGGTTCTTGCTTAACAACAATGGTTGGTTTGGAAACATGAGATGCAATAACTTTGTCCATTATTTCTACATACATATGACACAAAGAAAATTCAAACACATTCATTTAACCAAATTTTCTGCTTCATCTACAAAACTCAAATTCTCTCACATATTATCATATAAAATCTAACAAGCGAACGAACATGCATTTTTATCAAAATTAATCAATCCTAAAAGCTATAAAAAAATGACAATTAAATTATTAGAAACCAATACATATGCCCCCAACAAACGAAACCACAACAATGAGAAGATGTGTAGTATTCTATAAAAATAAACTTGTGCCCGAGCCGATGGCACGGTGCCAGTATGAGCATGATCAATGTATGAACCGAGCATGATGAAAATAAATTAATATATCTGATGCGTCCAAAATATTTCGGATGCACTGATGAAGCCCAATCTGGATACCTGGCTTTCAACGTATCCTCAAATCCTCAAAGCCCAACTCTGCAATAAGAATAAACAATCGTGAACTAGGCAGAGGCACTCCCTGCTAAGGCCCTTCGGCGTAAGAATTAGTTCTAGATTCAGTAAATGAGTAATTAATTTGGCAGAGTTTTAGTTAGAGAATATGATTGCGCGTACCTTTCCCCTTTATTTTCTGAGGTTTATATAAGAGCATTTACATAGCATCATAGATCATGGCCTTAATGGTGGGCACATTAAGCCCCCATTAACTTCCCATTAATTACAATGGTTTAAATGGAGAATTTCTGGACATAGTTAAAATTCTTGCTCGGACAATCGTCCTCAGCGATAATTGATCTTGTCGGACATAAGCGTCCTCAGCGATGGCGGCTCATATTGGCGAGCATAGTTAATCATGCTCGCGTCTCTCATTGGTCATCTCACTCACTTGATTAAAGTTAACACCGTGCTTTGTTCGGATGACTACGCATGCCATAACTTGGGCCTATTGGTCTTCAATATCCTTAATGTAAATTACACACCAACATCCCTAAAATTAAATAAATAACATATTTTATTGGTCGTAAAAGTTTATAACTCATCTTAAAAGAAAATTTATAACTTATCTTAAAAGAGTATAATTAAGCATCAAAAATCATTCTCTCTCTCTCACACACACACCAACCCAACATCTGTTAATTGAAATAAACTTAAAAATAAAAATTTCCGCAAACAAAAACCACAAAAAAAAAAAATGAATAAGACAGAGTGAACTAACAAAATACTATTTTAAAATCGAAATCACAAAGATTTCATACCAATAAGGGAAACTAAAAACAACTTTTAAGAAAATAAAGAAATTAAAATTAAAAAATTAAAAATTAAAAAATTAAAAAATTTGATTACAAAACTTAGAAACAATTTTTTTGGACAAAAATTAAACTGATTCAGTTAATTACGATAACAATAAAAAAATTAAAATAAAAATATTTAAAATTACAAAAATTAATTACAAAATATATGAACAATTTTTTTTATAAAAATATAAATCTAAGTTAGATATAAATTAAATTGAGATTTAATTGATTACGATAGCAATCAATTAAGAAACTACAATTAAATATTTGTAAAACTGTAAAGGTCATTTTATTATTAATGAACTATTAAAATATTATTTTCTTAAAAAAATTGACTTTCAAATGGAGTCTCTTTGTCCGGAATGGAGGGATTAATTAATAATTTGTATATGAAATTGCGAGCCGGACTAAAATTAAATTGATTAAGTTAATTACGATAACAATTAAAAAGAAAAAAATAAATATTTCAAATTACAAAACTTACGAGTTTTTTTTTTAAAAATATTTGTATAAGAAATTACGGGTCGGAAAAAAAATTGATTAAGTTAATTACGATAACAATTAAAAAGAAAAAAATACAAATATAAATTTTCGCAACCATACTGTAAAACCTTCAAATATTAACCATAAAACTGTAATATCTAATTTTCGTAGTAAAAGAGTCAATCTCATAGAAACTGATGAATAGGTAGAGTGGAGGAGAGAGAAAGAGATAGAGAAGGAGTGAGAGATAAAAAGATTGTGGAGATAAAATAGGAATGAAAAAAAAACGCGATAAAAACGGTTAAGATTGTGAGATTAAATCATGGTTAGTAATTGTGTTTGGTAAAAACTAATCTTGGCCGATAATTAGCTTTTTGTAACGGATTGATCTGTTTTATATTATAGACTAGTACTCTTTCCCGTGCCGATGGCACGACGCCGGTTTGAAAATTTATCTATAAATAACGGTGTAGTATGAGCGTGATCAATGTATGAACCGAGCATGATAAAAATAAATTAATAAATGCATATTTCCTTTTACATATGAGCCAAAATACAAAATATCTTTTGATGCCACTGGGACGAATTTGGCTATGTCGAAAATGGGTAACGTTTTCCTATTAAATCAGGTCTGGTAATTACAATCCAAAACTGCTAACTCACCTAACGTAGTCTGAAAATTACCCGACTTAACCCGAGCCGTTATGTTTTTTGGCAAAATAAATTAACAGGTCGATTTAGTCGGGTTAAAGTGTGTCGAACCCGTTATCCATTTTGACCAGTTATTTTTTTGCTATATAAATATAAGTTTTTTGATGAAAAATTACGAATCGGCCCGTTCTTATCCATTACTCATTTGAACCCATTTAATTCATGCTTCTCTCTTTTTTATTTTTATATTTATATAAAGCTTCATGTTTTAAGATGAGTTTTTTACTTTCTTTTTTTATTTATAAATTATCAAAAAAAAATTGCTATCTATCATTTATCTCAATGGCCACTTTCAAGCATTAAGTGTAGGCCACTTTCAAGCATGTTCTAAGAGAGGCCTTTTCAGCATTAAGAGCATTCTTTGATATATTCAAGCATTGAGTCAAACTTCATTGCATTTTACCAAGTGTTCAAACATAAAAAATTTAAATTTGTAGTCAATGTGTTTGATATTTGATCCTTATTCTAATTAGTTTAAGATTTAGAAGCTTTCAAGCATTAAGAGCATTCATATATACTAGTAAAGAGGTTTGAAAGTCAATAAGAAAATGATATTATTAGTGGCTCATCAATAATAAAATGACACTTTTATACCTTAATTTTTTAAATAATTTTTTTAAAATCAAACATCTTGAAATGAATTTAAAATGACATTTTTAAATCAACATTTACTTCCATAGACGTACTTTTCCTTGGTTCCTTTAATAATCTTTTGACCAACCTAAGCGTAGTATTGTCAAGCAGGTCAAGACTTTTTCTTTTGGAGTTGGAGGCAAACAATAAAAATGAGGTTCTCAATATGCACATAGAAATATACTTCATTCATTTCAAGTAAATAGTTTCTGTTTGAAAGTTAATTTTTTTTAAAAAAAAAAATAATTTTAATAACCCATTGGTAATAAAATAATATTTTTATGCTTTAATTTTTTAAAATAGACTATTTAAGTAAAACATGTCAAAATTGAATAATAAACTTTTTGCTCAAAACGGAAAGAGAAATATTTAAATATTGTGTGTGTGCGTATTATATATATAATAAATTTTTTAAATCAAACATCTTAAAATGAATTTAAAATGATATTTTTAAATCAACATTTACTTCCATAGACATACTTTTCTTTGATTCCTTTAATAATCTTTTGACCAACGTAAGCTGTAGTATTGTCAAGCAGGTCAAGACTTTTTCTTTTGGAGTTGGAGGCAAACAATAAATATAAGGTTCTCAATATGCACAAAGAAATATACTTAATCCGTTTCGAGTGAATAGTATCCGTTTGAAAGTTAAATTTTTTAAGAAAATAATAATTTTAATAGCCCATTGATAATAAAATAATATTTTTATACTTTAATTTTTTTAAATGAACTATTCAAAATAAAACATGTCAAAATTGAATAATAAACATGTCAATATTGTGTGTGTGTGTGTGTGTGTGTGTGTGTGTTTGTATAAAGCTAGAATATAACTATTTCATCAAATAGATTTATTAGTCCATTTTACATGAAGGCATAAATAGTTGAAAGAAATAAAAAAATGAAGGAAAAAAGAAGAAGAAAGAAGGAGAACAGAGCGGAGTACAAAGATTAAAAAGAGAACAAAAAAAAAACTAACCCAGACACGTCTCATCTCACCCATATGTTTAACCTACTCCCATCAATATATAACCATTCATTCTCCCTCCTTAAAGAAATAAAAAAATGAAGGAAATAAGAAGAAAAAGGAAAGGAGAACAAAGAGGAGTACAAAGTTTAAAAAGAAAACTAAAAAAAAAAAAAAAGCTAAGCAGAAAGGTCCCATCACCCCCACATGTTTAACCTGCTCTCATCTCCCCACTCACCATCAATATATAACCACTCATTCTCCCTCATTATCCCAAAGGTCCCTCTCACTCTCTCCAACAACAACAACTCTTTCTTTCTAACTCTCTCTCAACAGCCGAAGTTATGTTCTGCTCGGCTCTCCAACTCTCCTTTCCTCTCTCTCGGCTCTATTGAAAAATGAAAGCATAAGACAGTAGGGGAAAGAAGAACCAACTTTCCTCTCTCTCGGCTCTATTGAAAAATGAAAGCATAATACAGTAGGGAGAACTTACACAGAGATTGAGAGAGACACATGGCGAAGCAGAAGCAAGTGAGAGATAAACCGAGATTGAGAGAGACTGATGGCGAGTCGATTACGAATTGAAGAAGAGAGAGAAAAAGGAGGTTGAGATGGCGAGGCGGAATATAAACCCTGGAATTCCAATCCAAGAAGATAGAGGAAGAGGAGGTTGAGAGTGAGAATGAGAAAAGGAAGGAAGAAAGAAGGTTGAGATAAAAACGTGAATAGACGGAAGAAAAATGTGAATAGGAATAGTTTGAGATAAAAACGGTTAGATTAGGTTGAGATAAAAACAGTTGAGATTAGATTTAATCCTGGCCAGTGATTATGTTTTGTAAAAACAAATCCTGGCCGGTAAATAGCTTTTCCCAACCGTCTAATCGGTTTTATATAATAGATAAGGAAACTCAGAAGAGGAGGTTACCCAAATAAATGATAGGATGTAAGTAGGAAAAAGGGTTTGAGTATAAAAGGGAATTCAAACCTAATTCTAATAGTATAGGAAAACCCTGAAGAGGAGGTTACCCAAATAAATATGACAGCCGTAGGATAATAGTAAAAAAAATTAAATCCTAACCTCTGAATAGCCTAGTCAATTACCTAGCTTCTTTATAATATAGATTAGTATTGTTACCTCCGTAATTATTACCTCCACTGAATCTGTCATGCCAATAAGTATTTCCTCCTTATCCGTCACCAAAATTGTAATTACCTCTACCTCGATTGTTGTAACTACGGTCACCACCATTGTTGTAACCACGATTACCATTATTGTTGTAAGTTCGTCCACTGTCATTATTGTAACCACGACCACCACCGTTGTTGTAGCCACGACCACCTCCATTATTGTTACCGCGACCACCTCTATTGTTGTAACCACGACCTTTGTTGTTGTACCCATAACCTCTATCACCATGGTTTTTTGGTTCCCTGAGTTGATCCATTATTATCCTTTGATCCATCATTCACGTTGTTCAAATTCACTTGACTTTTCAACGCAGCTTCTTCTGTTCTCTCCAAATCTTTCACCAAATAATAACTCATGACTAACAAGGTCGGATTCTAATTCTGCTACCATCAACGTATTCAAATCTTTAGTCGCCATATTTATTTCTGCAGCACCTTGAAAAGTTTTCGTCATCGAACGAAGAATTTTCGAACAAATTCTTTCATCCGAAACATTATCTCCATTTGTCTTCATATCTGAAGTCAGATCGCTCACACGAGATATATGCTCTGAAATTTTCTCCAATTTCTCCATATTTATATTTTTAAATTTCTTTGTCAAAACTTGCAAATAATTTCTCTTAACTTTATCATCACCTCCGTACGTCTTTGTCAAAACATCGAACGCTTCATGTGCTGATTTAGAACCAATAATCTTCTTTTGAACACCATCTTCAACTCCATTAAAATATAATCAAGTGCTTCAGTAGAATTTTCTCTCCTTTAACCGCATTCTTCGCAAGTTTTTCATCAACATATTTTTCTAAATTATAGACCACAAAAAAATTATACATCTGACATCTCCAATCAGGAAAATTAATTTTTCCATCAAACTTGGGACCCATATAAACTTTGCTACAAACCATCTTGACCACGAACTAGCTCTGATACCAAATGTAAGCTTAGATAATAATACTAATATATTATTAGTATTATTAAGAAGAAAACCAATCCACAAAAAACAAAAACAAAAAAAAAAACCAGAGGAAGAGGAATCAATTTGTGAAGAAATTTGGTGGAGCCAAGAAGTGAACTCACATGCACATCAACCCAAGGAAGAAAAAGAATATCACAACCAAAGATGAATAGATTAGGGAAAGAAACAGGGCGGTATACTTTTATTTTTGGGGCTAAAATTATAATCTCTCTTTTGTTGGAAATCCTCAATAACACATATTTATAGTACATAAATAAATCTTTAATCTAATCGGATTTGGGCTAGGTTAAAAACTAATACATAAATAAATCATTTATCTTATTGGACTTGGTTTAGGATCCAACATGTTTCAGTTAAAGAGCTCACCTTCTAAAAATTAAAACTTAAAAGTGTCATTTTATTACTAATAACCCACTAAAAATATTATTTTCTTAAACAGTTTGTCTTTCAAACGAAGACTTTTTACCAAAAACGGATAGAGTATTTCACAATGGAGGTGGTATCCTGTAAGACGGTCTTACGGATCCTTATTTGTAAGACGGATCTATCCAGGTTAAATGATGTAAAATTTAGAAATCTCAATGTAGCCCATTAGTTTTTGAAAATTACTGTGTCACCCCTCATATTTATATATGCAGAGTGTCACTTTTTACTATTAATAGTGTCACTTTATAGTATAAAATATATCATTTTTGGCCTTAGAAGTGTCACTTTGCATTTTTAATGAAAATTATATTTTTTCCTAATTAAGTGTTACTTTTTGGGTTTAAATGTGTCACTTTTAACCTTAAATGCGTTACTTTTACTTGAAAAGTCTCATTTTTTATAAATGAAAACCATTACATTTGACATTAAAGTGTTACTTTATAGAATTAAAAGTGTTACCTTTGACTCTAAAAGTGTCATTTTGTCTTATAAATAAAAATCGTCATTATTGACGTTAAAATGATCACTTTTTAGCATTAAAAGTGTCACTTTTGGCAGTCACCGTTAGTTGTAAAGTGACACGTTTTAGTATGTAGAGTGTTATTTTGTATTTTAATGAGAATTATAACTTTTGAGGGATTCAAAGCCAAGACCTCCACCAAATCTTGAGCATCAACTCTGGACCATCTTCAATGAATCGTTATTATTATTTTTAGTAACATGTTGTTTATTTATTATGACACGTAAATTCCTAAATGAAGCTCGTTCTTATAGATTTAGGATCCGTAAAATCGTCCTACACAAGTTTTTACCTTCGCAACGAGTGAGTGAAAATTTATTGGAAATATTGTCCCACTATATTTCTTGTGTAGGTGTGATTGGGTCAAAGTGTCACACCAACTAGTTTGTAGGGAAGTTTGAATTAGTAAATGGGGATCATAGCTTAATTGGGGAAGTGAGTGATTTAAGTGTGTTAGTGGTTATATGATTTATTGGGTCTCCATTTCTGTCTCCTATTTTTACTATCAGACCATCTTCAACATAAAACATATTTTGGTTTGTTCGTCTCCTGTTTTTGACAACGATTCCGTTTGGATATGTCATTTCTTTACAGTACAGTGACAGCTACATAATAACTTCTGTCATGTTATCTCTATAAAACTAATTTCTGTAGATATATGCATTAGGATTTGCGTTGTACATGCATGGCGATGGCGCGTCTTAGCTAGCTAGCTAGTATCGTAATTATATCGTTAATGGAGATCGACACAATTTCTCTCGATAGGAACCACCATACGAGAATTAATACTCGGAATCAGCTTTGTATCTGTATGAGCTTTACAAAGTTAGGTCCGACCAACGGAGAGTTGAGAAAATGAACCCGTTACGCGAGAGGTTAGGCTTGGATGATTTATTTTCTCTAATGGTAAGTATTACAATCAAAATCTATTAGTTAGGGGAAAATATTGCCTCTTTTTGGTTATTTATTAAACTACTTGTACACATTTTTGGTCAATGGTTTACCTACTTATAATATGGGATGATTTGAATTGTCATTTGTCAGGTTTGGCGAGCGTCTGTGTCAGAACTCTTCGGTACAGCAACTTTAGTCTTCATGATAGACACCATAGTCATTTCCTCATACGAGACAAACATTGATGCACCCAAGCTAGTGATGTCCCTCCTCATCGCCATCACCGTTGCACTTTTGGTCCTCGCCACCGTCCCTGTCTCAGGCGGCCATATTAATCCGACAGTCTCGTTATCTGCTGCACTGGTCGGCGTTATTTCTCTCTCGCGTGCCACCATCTACATTTTGGCACAATGCACCGGCGCTGTGTTAGGAGCACTAGCACTGAAAATTGTGTTAAGCTCTGAAATTGAACGAACCTACTCACTTGGAGGTTGCACAATAACCGTAATTGCACCGGGTCCAGATGGGCCCATCACTACTGGGCTTCCAATAGACCAAGCCATTGGGCTGGAGATAATATGTTCTTTTGCCTTCCTCTTTGCTTCAAGATGGATTGCACTTGACCAGCGACAAGCAACGATGGTCGGTCGGGTTATTGTTTGTTCAGCCATCGGTATAGCAGCAGGCCTCAACACCTTCGTTTCGACCACGGTTACTGCAGCAAGAGGTTATTCGGGTGCGGGAATAAACCCAGCAAGATGTTTGGGCCCTGCAATTGTTCGAGGGGGCCATCTTTGGGATGGGCATTGGGTTTTCTGGGTTGGGCCATTCACAGCTTCAGTATCATTTTATTTGTATACAAAGATCATACCAGGACCACATTTCCGGCCTGAAGAATACAAACATGATTTCTTCAATGTCATTAAGGCAATATTTTCGTCTGATGATGATTTCATGATCGAGATTGTATAAATGAAACTAATCATTAACATAAGAGCCTTTTTTCATATCAAGGTAATACTTCCATGAATTCATGTCAGAGTTTAAACTGTTTGATACAAGCGTTTAACGTATTTGAGAACCATATGAAGTAAACAGCATGTTACATAGAGATAACAGTAATTATTGTTAATCTATATGGCTTCGTAGGTAAAATGTGAAGCACCGTAGGTTCGTACTAAGTCGAAGATGGCTGCAAGAGTGTAGAAGCAGAGGTAAGAGATTCGTGCACGACAGAACTAGTAGCAACTGAGATGGGATTGCCTTCTAATTGCAACATGACACTCCCCAGTAACTCAGTCAAAATCTTCTTGAACTCGTCTTCCTTAACTGTCTTCCCATCATCCGCATCCAACATCTTACAAGCCTCTCCAATGACCATGTCCATCTGTACAGATTTAAGATTCAAGATCAGGGACAGCCAAAAATGGCAACCATAACTAGGCAATACCCGTTATTTGGGGAAGCATGTTTCAGGAAGTATTTACAAGTCTACATGATAGATTCAGCTTCCCTCAAGATAACAATCATAAAAATGTAAAGTTGTTTCCACATAGTTACCTGATCAACTGCAGCAAACGGTGGCAAACCAGCAGAAGGAGCCACAACATCAAGAGCCAAGCGCAAATATTCCTTGGAGATTTTGCTATTGCGGTCTTTTGGCATAGCTTTTAGTGCTTCATCCAATATCTAAATTGCAGAAAAGTGGAAAAAAATCCAATATTTCAGAAAAATAACCTTAGTAAGAAAATGTGTTATGATTCGTTTGAAGAAGCAAGAAGGAAAGTAGAGCAAAAGACACATTGTGACTTTTTAAGATAGTACTATGATACTATGACAATCCTGAAAATCCTTCAGATAGTAACCATAGTTGATTGGGACATAATAAACTAATGTTTTTTACCAATTTGTTTGCTTGATGTACATTTTAATGATATTCAACAAAAATAGTTCCCCAATCAGGACTACGATTTTCTGACTGGAAGAGGCTGGCAGTACTGCTCATGGTTCACTTTGAACATAATAGTAGGCTAGAAGACTACTAACCTTGTCAAACTCGAACTTGTTAGATAACAGTCTCCTTATGCCACTTCCATCAAATGAGTTCTCACTGTGAGCAACAATGACTGGAAGCTCCTTGAGATGTTGAGCCACACTCTCTGCCACCTTCTTAAACTCTAGTAAGAATTTTTCCTGACTAATGGGTTGCTCATGAAGACCGGCGTAAGATTGCAGCACTGGCATTATAACGTTGCTCCTAACCTACAACAAAAACCCCAAACGTAGGAAAAACAAAATGTTTAGATCCCAAGCATGAAAAAAATTTCATTAATTATCAGCAAAGACAAAGGGAGAAGCTTGAGCAGTAAAATATCAATGGCAAAGAAATCCAAAAGCTCATCCGCTTTTCCTTTTCAACGAGTGTCACAAAAAATCAACTTGTTCCAAATTAGAATATGAATACATTATTCTGCAGTACAAAACAGACCCGCCCCCTACCCACCATCCCCACACCCTCCTCCACTCCACCCACCACCAAGTGGAGAGAGGACCACCCAGAAAGAAAAGAAAAAGAAGGCACACGAAAAGGATACCATGGTAGTCAATTAAAATAGTGAAATAAAAAATGCTCATCCAAATGAATTAATTACCCAAGGATCTGAGGCAGGGGGCATCCCTTGATCTACTGTGAGCTTTTCAAATGCCTTAATTATGTAATCATTGAGGGTCCCCTCTGGGACATCCAACTCCGAGAATATGGAGACCATTTCTGGTTCAAAACCAGGGCTATGGACGAACTCTTGTAGGTCGTCACCATCAATACGGAGAATGACAATAGGGTCTCGCTTCAAACCAGCAGCCATGCCCAGCAGAATATCAGAAAGAACCTCTTTAAACTCACTCTTGCTTACTTTGTGATTTTTACCATGGGTGAACTCACCAAGAACCTATAAAAAGTCATCCAAATGTTACTATTTCAGTCTACAGACTATAGAGCATACACAGATGTAAACAAGCAAAATAAATGTAAAACATTTAACAGCTTTATAGGTGAAAAGTGCTTAGCTTGAAGGTCTAAAAGTCATGACCCATTAAGAAATGTCAAGAAAACAACAAATTAGTTGCCAGCCAAGCATTTCTACACATAAAACATCACTTTCTTTGAATGTTTTAGCAGCTCCCTGAATTTTCAAAACCATACATCATGTCTTCAGAAGTTGTCAATGGTCATCATAAGTATCAACCAAAGTTCAAACCTCAGAAAACAGAAATGAAACTAGTAGGAGTGTGTCATATCACACCAAACAAAAGAAAAAAGGTGCGCATTTTCTAAAACAGACTTCAAGAGTACTAATACATCTCATTTTTATGGTTTGATGTGCTAATTACCCAATCCCTCATGATTGGCTCTGAAGATCACCATTATCTTCTAAAACTGGATTTTCTTAGCCATAACTTAGGGCTCAACTCAGATATCTTATCTGGTAGGTCCAAACACTCTCCACTTTCTTTGACCCAGCAACTTTTGAGCAAGAAAAGAATATTCACTTAATCATCAACCTAGCTCCTAAAAGATAAAACTTAACATCAAAATTGTGCAAACCATATCTAGTTCAGTGAATATTAGGTAGTTTGAATTACATCATAAGCAATATGTCTATGTTTTTGCCTTCAAAAGCAAGGGACCAGGGCCTAAGTCACCCATAACAATAACGGGTCACTTAACCCCCTTTAGGTTTGAAATATTGTCATCACTTACCCTTAAATTTAGAAAAATAATGTCTTAATGCTAGAAAATGAAATTATTACCTATTTTTACCCTTCCCCATCCTTAAAAGATTGCACAACTTAAAATTTTTTATCCCCATCGAACCAAATTTTGATGCCACAATGTAATTTTCTATACGTAAAGATGATGCGGTGCAACAGATTGCTGGTAGATAAAGTATGCCCACAACAGATGCCTCTGTACTTGAAAGAGGACTGACTAAGCACAATACTAGGAAGACACAAGCCTGCCACCTTTAACCACATTGATCTTTATGTAAATATAATAATACTTAAAAGGTCATCAATCTTGGCAGCGTTCCGACTAGATTCCACTTCAAAGAAGATTAAAAAAGGCAGCAGAGAAAAGCAAAAAAGTGATCCAAGAAAAAAATAAAGGCACTTTAAAAGTCCAAACGACCGACAGAGTTAGATCATTGGCCTTGGATGTTTCTCGAGCAAGAGAGAAGTATTTGATTATTCGTCTCTCTAGATGCTCCCAGAACAAGTGCAGATTACATCCATCTCTACCCAAACAGATAAAGTTACAGCATATCTAAATCAAAAACTTGAACAGAATAATGATAATCAAATCGTTGGAAGTCTAGCTTATTAAATTTCACTCACTAAAGGATTCTCAAAGCAGTAAGGAAAACTACTTAAATACTCCTATCCTTTCATGATTCCAATATATGTTCATTAACATAACCCAAAAAGCCAAAAGTATATGAGAATGTATACATAAACACTTCCTTAAAGACTCGAACCGATGTCCTTAGACTTGAAAAATCACTACAATTCCAAAACACAAAACACACACACACAAAATATATACAAAACCTTTTTTGACTTCATCTGATCACATCAACAACCTTCCCTATTTACAGTTAATAAAATCATACTAATAGTATTAATTAACTAAAAATGGAAAGAAATAGGTTAATCATTGAACTTTTACAAACCTTTTCCCTACCATCAAACCTTTTCCCTTCTCTTCTTCCAAAACAAATATTAATCACAATAAAATTTCCTAAAACTTATAATCAGTTATTCTAAATTCACATCTGACTACTTTGCACACATTCAGACATTGCTTACTTGTACACACATAGTTATTACACAGAGACATATTTCGCTTTCGAAACAATTATGCATCCCAGAAAACAAATAATCAAATACCACATTTTTCAACTATCAATCGCATAGCAAAGATTCACTAATGTACTTCATCTTTTCTATGCAAAAAGTCCATTATATTATTTTGGGATTTTCTACTTAAAATTATGTATAGACTCCTGACTATACCCTCCACATCTGAATAAGTAGTTTAGGTATGCTCAAACGTCCCGGTAACTATAATCAACTCTAAATATAATTTATATATCTCTTGATTATTTGATTTTTCAAAGTCCTCTTTTATAAAAACGAAGGGGTAACTCATTTTTACTCATTTCCAACCAAAAAGACAACACTTTCAGAAGTCTTGTAAGAGTACGTATCCGGTAAGACCACGTAAATTAGACCAACTTACAGATTTTAATTCTTAAGACAAAGTCTCCCTTGACACACCAACATATCACACTAACATAAGGTGGGTCGGCTAAACATATTCATTCGATCATTTTTGTCTATCTTATAATTACCGGATACATAAATATCATTGGAGTTAGTTATAATTTACAAAAATACATAATCACAATCAATATACTTCGAATACTTTAGCACAATAAATATGATTAGGTGTAGGGTACAGATTAAATGTTATGGAAATTGTATGGATTGCTTAAGATTAACATTTCAAATTTTAGAATCTTAACAAGTGTATGAAGCTAAAATGGTTTTGAGAGAGAGAAGGGGAGACCTCGGAATAGATATTATCGGAATCGGGAGAAGTGCCCTGAGCGGGCAAGCCGAGAGCGGCGCCTATATCAGCAACGGCAGGTTGTAATTCTCGAAGGGAGAGCTTACCGTCGGAATCGAGATCGAGTTGGTTGAACTTATGATCAACAAAGGTAGTGAAAACTTTATCGTTCTCAACCAACTCCATTATATCCGAACCGTCCATAACCACAACCTCATTATCACGACCTTCAGTTACCACTTGATCCTCACTTTTCTTCTTCATCACATTCGCACTATTTCCCCCTTGCATTCGACTTTTTTGTTTTCTCTCTCTAAATCTGAGTCACTAATTTAGCTTCAATGGTCGGTTTTTTTTCTTCTCTTTCACACTTTCTGGTGTGACGTGTGAATCTCGTGAGACTGGCAGTAGTACTCTTAGCTCTGCTGCAATCTGACCGCTTTAAATAAGAGAGTGATCTCTATGTTGTATGTGTACTTTGACTCTACACTTCTGAGTTTATCCGGCATCTTTACTCACTTTTCTTTTTTTTTTTTTCTTTTTTTTGAATTCTACTCATATTTATTAACTTCATAACTTATATTTAACTCTTTAAATAAAAATATAAAAACACCTTATTAATATTTGGATAAAGACAGTTTAGTCTTTACAACATATTTTCTTGGTCTATGTAAAAAGTCTTAAAACGTCATATATTTTGGGACAAATAAAATATTAAATACTCATATGTTCCAAACAAAAGTTTATTATTTTATTTTTAAATATTTCACTTAAAGAATCTTCACTAAAAAATTAAGACATAAAAGTATTTCCTCTATTCCGGATAAATATTCATACTTTTCTATTTTTGAATGTCCCAACTAATGTTCCTAAAGACATTTGGTATACAAAGTTTATACCATTCTTCCTAATACATCTTTTCATTTAATACTATTACTCCCTCCGTCCCTAAATTATCGTCTTCCTTTCCTTTTTCGTCCGTCCCAAAATAATTATCCACTTTGAAACTTACCTTTTAAAAACATCACTTTTACCACTTTACCCTTACTTTTACACTTACACATGGACATTAAAGGAAACTACACATTAAACCAATATAAATAATCAAGTCAATTGTTTATTTTTAAATTATGTAACGGGTCAATTAGGACGATTATTTAGAACCGGAGGGAGTATTATTATACATTCTAAAGAGAGTTAGCGTAATGGGTACATAATTAATGAGACAGAGTGTGTGTAATAGGTATTATTGTCAAAACATATTTGTCAACTCATCATTTGACTTTTAAAAGAATACTCTTTGTCCGAAACGGAAGGAGTAATATATTTCCTCTGTCCCTAAATTAATTTTCCTTTTTTTTGCATATTCCAAAATAATTTTTATATTTAAAAAAATATGAAAATATTGTTACCACTTTATCCTTATTTTTTATTTTAATTATAAATACATATATAAGTACATTAAAAAAAACCATATTAAATATCAATATTTATAATAGTGTCAATCACTTTAACTTTAACGGGTCTCTCGCATAATTCAAACATAAGTATTATTTAAGAAGTGAGGGAGAAAGTGTTTTCCATCTACTTTTTAAGGTCAATTGGACAAATCTTTATATATGTATTTTTTACATGTTTTTATCTAATTATTAATAATAAAAGTATAAACATATTAAAGTAGATAAAAATACTACATATTATGTGTTTGACAATTTTTAAAAATTAAAAATACAAATTAAATGTTTATTTGGAAAATAACCAATTTAATTTTTAAAAAATATAAAAAGGTGATATCTATTTTAAAATGGAGAGATCGTGTGTTTAGTCTGATTTAGTATGTATGCGATGAATATATATTGTACTCATTTATATTCCCAAAAGAGTGTCTTGTTTGACTCTGAATACAAATCAAAAAAGGATAATGAATTTTATATAAAATGTTATGATAGTGTGTCTTTTTCAAATATACTCACGTGAAAATAAGACCATAAATTCAAATGAGAATCAAATCAATAATAAAATAGTAAAAATAACTTTTTTAAAAAGTATACATCTTTCTTTTAACTAGCTCAAAAAGAAAATATAATTTTTTTACGACTAAGCCTTAAAGAAATTATTTTAGAGAAAGATAATGTTGCCCTCTTTAACCCTTAGTTGTAAGTTTAATAATGTTTGGGTATTAATGTTTATGTACAACTGAAAAATATCTAAAAGATAACTTTTTTCTATAACTTGGTGAAAAGAGTAAAACAGAAACTAATTTTGGGACAGAATGGAGTAACATTTTGAACTCGAGTAGCATATAAGTGTCGGGATTCAACTTCCACAAAATTTTTAGCTACCATTTTTAAAAGTAAGGAAGAACATAATTTGATTAGAATGAAATGGATGACAATCCATGATGATGGATGACAATCCATGATGATAGAATTTATTTGAGGAAATTGTTGGTTGGTTCCTTTTTCCAAACATTTTTTTCTAAAGTTCTTCGTTCTTTTTTTCAATCATCAAAGTCTATTTTCGAAATATTGTTCATAAAATGTCTGAATTGTCTTCTTCTGCAGTTTCGACCAACACTTTAATTATGGCTCAAAAATGACGATTGTTGTGCAACGAAACGAGAATAGACCTGCCCGATTAGGTCGCAGACTCGCAGAGGTTAGCGGGGGATCACCTCGTCATAGGGGTTTGGGGGCAACGCCTTTGAAAGATAAACGATGTTTTTGATTCATTAAGTATAAAACTGTAATTGACATGTGTTGGGTTGTATGTTTTTTCAGTAGGGACGAAGGCTTATGACGAAGAAGGAAGAAGAAGACAAAGGACATGAAGGTTTGGTTCATTATGATTTTGCATCGCAGTGCAAAAATGTATAGCATTGCGATGTAAAAATGGATGAGGGATTTAAATTGATGCATCACGATGCAAAAATATGATGCAACGCAGTACAAAATTGGATGAAAGATTTAACTTGATGCATCAAGATGCAAATTTTGGATTAGGAATTTACATTTATACATCGTGGTGCAAAAATTGATACAATTAAATTGATGCATCGCGGTGCAAAATTGATGCAGTGCAGTGCATATGCGTGAATGATTTGTATCACGCCTCAGGCTCATTATGTAGAAACTGACGAAGTTTATGAATAATGGTATAAATTTTTCATTGATTGAATCATCTATTTATAGGGAGATACAATTTAGGGTTATACAAAGAGCAAGAAACATATACAAGGTAGGAGTTCTAATAAGGAAAGAACTAAATAAGGAAATGAACTATATACGGTAGTAACCACTAAATAATAAATACAATTATTTATTCTCTAATATTCCCCGTAATATGAACGTCGAGAGGAGAGACCAAGTTTGTGAAATAACTGATGGAACCATTGGCGAGCAAGCGGTTTTGTAAGGGCATCGACCAACTGATGAGTCGAGGAGACATAAGAAACCCAAAAGAACTCATTTTGAACTTGTTGCGAATGAAGTGAAAGTCAAGGGTCACATGTTTCATGCGAGTATGGAAGATTGGGTTCAAGCAAAGACTAGTGCCGTTGTTTTTTGGAGCTCCAAGAGATCGGGTTGCTGCCACGATAGATAATATAGGCACTGGTGGATGTGTAGTCATCTTTGTTGCCCGCCCAGTCAGCATCAGTGAACGCATGGAGAGCGGGAGGAGACTAACGATGAAGGAGAATGTCAGCATCAATAAAACCATAAAGATATCGAAGAACACGCTTGACCGCATTCCACTACTCGGTAGTCGACCTATGCATGAACTAAAAGACTTTGTTGACGGCATAAGTGACATCAGGGCGAGTAAGGGACAGATAATGAAGACTCCGACCATTGCTCGAAACATTGTAGGATCCGTGAGAGCAGTGCCCGACTGAAGTGTCAAAGTAGGCGAGGTGGCAAGGGGAGAAGCTATCGGGCGAGCATCTGTCATGCCCGTGTGAGCAAGAAAATCAGCAACGTATCCGCACTGTGAGAGAAGAGGCCACTTGGCCGCTTAACAACTTTAACACCAAGGAAATTGTGAAGATTGCCTAGGTCCTTGAGCGAGAAGTGACTAACGAGCAGGGAGATGAAGGTCTGAACTGCAGCGGTCTAGTTTCTAGTGATGATGATGTCATCCATATAGATAATAAGATAAATGACGGTGCCCCCTGTATGAAGTATGAACAGCGATGTGTCGGCCATAGAGTTTTTTAAGCTGGAGGCAAGAAAAAATTGTAGTTCGTTGTATCATACTCGGGGAGCATGCTTGAGGTCATAGATGGCCTTGTGAAACCGACATACATGTTTAGGGTCGTCCTTGTCGATGAATCCCGGAGGCTGAGCCATGAATACTTCCTTAAAGAGAGTACCTTGGAGAAATGCATTATTCATATCGAGCTACCGAAGAGCCCATCCTTCGCAGACGGCCAAGGAGAGAACTAGTCACACTATAGTGGGCTTAACAACCCGGCTAAAGGTCTCATGATAGTTAACACCAAGCCGCTAGTGAAACCCTTTAGCAACTAGGCGAGCTTTGTAGCGATCAATGATGCCATCAGCATGATGTTTGATACGGAAGATCACTTTTTAGCCAACAACATTGCGAGCAAACCGATCAAAATAATTTCCATTTTCCCCAAATAACGAGTATAGGGTAGTAGGGATCGGATCCCAAGAATACCAAAACCGAGATTTCTTAACTAACTAACTAAACTTGAATGAAGAAAAATATGAATTTTATAAACTTAGGCAAACAATAACTAAATTAAATTCAATGCATCAAGCAATTCCAAAATTAGCTCCTCGAAACTCGATCGGATTTATAGTTGTTGACAAAGCGCCTAAACGGCGCCACTTGACATGTTTTAATGAAAGCTTTAGATAAGAGAAACTCTAGACAACAATATTAAAGTAATATCATTTAACCTAGATTAATCACCTCTGAAGAATATGATTGTGATGCCTAAGGTTTGTTGCCTCGCTAGCAATGTGAACCAATGAGAGACTTTGCAACAAGAAAAATAGTTAAATACTTGCCCCATTTGAGACTGATTAAGACTTAAAAATATTGTTATGACTGTTACTTACAAATGAAGTGAATAAGCGAGGTACCAACAATAGTAGTGCATCTCGAAGCAGGAAGCCATTCTTTTCCCAACATTTACAACGATGGGCACGAGATTGTCCTCGAGCACAAGAAGCTGGAAAGACGCAAATGATTGGCGAGAATACTCAACATTTTACTTCAAATCATAGTGCAAAATCACAATAAATGTTGTACTTTATTTAAAGCTATCATAGTGACACCGTCGGTGCATCATACTCCTCAAAAATGTACATTTTGAGACACAAGTCGATTAGCTCCGCTTACTCGGGCGGGACGAACTAGTGCACTGGGCACGAGATTAGGAAGAAGCCAATAACGGGCATAAAAATGTCCTTGGGCTGGTAATGGGCATAGTATTGACTGAGTGAGGTTGGTGTGTGGGATATCTGAGATCAACCAAGTTCTGGTTAGTGGTAATAGCAACTGGCGTGGAATCACTGGAGCGGGCAGTGGATGGTGTGTGTGAAGCCAAGATAATATCATGAGGTAACGAGGTAGCACGTATGGAGTCAGTGGGTCGAGGAAGATGCAACGCAAGGTTGGACATGGGGAACTCAGACTCGACAAACCTAACATGACGGGAAACAAATAGAGGTTTAGTGGTGTTCGGATCATAGCATAGGTAGGCACTTTGGGTAAGCGAGTAACCAAGGAAGAAACCTAGAGCGAGCAACGAGCTTATGGGTGAATTATGGGCAAAGCCAAGGGTAGCAGAAGCAACCAAAGGTACGAAGTTTGGAGTAGTTAGGCGAAGACCTGAACAGTTTTTCGTAGGGAGATAGTTGTTGAAGGGTTGGTGTTGGTAGCCAATTTATGAGGTAAGTCGTTGTTTAGAAGGCAATGACCAAAGGGCAGTGAAAGAAATGCTTTGGAAAGCATGGAGAGGCATGTTTCAACAATATGGCAATGGCGACATTCCGAGAACCCATTGTGTTCCTTAGTGTGACGCGGTGAGGTGAAATGAGAGATGTCGTTGGCTGACAAGTAGGCGACCAAGCCAGTGTCTCGGGCAAGATCAATGTACTCGCCTCCATTGTCCGAGTAAAGAGTGACAATGTTGGTTTTGAAATATTTTTCCAGAAAGGGTTTGAAACGAGGAAAGATGGTAGCGACATAAGACTTTCGTTTGAGCGGGTAGAGCCATATATAGTGGGTGAAGTGATCAACAAAAATCACATAATACTTGAGCCCATCAACAAAGTGAAAGGGGGAGGTCCAAACATCAGAGTAAATAGTTTGAAGCGGGAAAATAGACACAACAGTAGATTGATAAAAAATAATTTTATGACTTTTATTGCATAAACAATCATTACAATAGGGTTGTTTAATACGAGAAGAGTTTAAAGCTAGGCCTAAACTAGAAAGAAGCTTACGTTGGACGGGTTCAGACTGATGACCAAACCGATGATGCCAGTCTTGGTGAGAGACTTTAGATCCTACACAGGTAGAGGGGCGAGGAGAGGGAGCTATGGTCGGTCATTCATACACACCATCTTTAGATTACCCTGCCAGTAGTATGCTCCCTGTCACTAGATCCTTCATATGAAAAGAAGATGGTAATAACACAATAGAAGTATTACTAGAGATGCAAAATTGAGATATGAATATGAGATTCTTTTTCATGTCAAGTACAAAAAGAAGGTTATGAGCAACCCTCTGATACTATGTAGAAACCGGCAAAGTTTAAGAATAATGACATAAGCCTTTCATTGATTGAATCATATATTTATATGGAGATACAAATTAGGGTTACACAAATAGCATAGTACAAAAAACTTATACAAGATAGGAGTTCTATTAAGAAAAAAAGAACTATACAATGAAATGAACTGTATACGATAATAATCACTAAATAATAATTACAATTATTTATTATCTAATACATTAAAGTATGTATTAAAGGTAGTAAAATATATTGTAGTCCACTTATGGCTGTTGTTTGAACTCAATTGAACAAATCTAAACAATGGAATTTGTTTTGTCATATGTATTAAACGTAGTATCACTTAAAAGGTTAATTACAAAATTGTACTTCTAAATGAACAAATTATTTAAATTCGAATATAACTTAGATCTCTCTCTCTCTTTCTCTCGATGCGACTCTACCTAGAGCTCTCCCTCTAAGTGGTGGATTTTATGTAAATTCTCATTTTAAGGTAATTAAGTTGATGCAATTTACTTGTATTTATTTCCTGTTTTTTGAAAGAAAAAAAGTGGCTTAAAAAATGGAGGGTCGAACTTAGGAGAGGCCTCTCTTAATGAAGGTTGCTAACCTTAGGCAGCCATAAATAGACATGTCCATACCATTCACAGTTCTAGTTTCGGAATCGCCGGTTCTTGACAAAGGGTATAACAAATCGGATTCGAATCGTGAACCTTCACAGTTCGGTTCTAAATCGTGAACCTTAAATCCGGTTCACGGTTCCAAAAAAAAAAGATTAAATTTTATTGTTGCATTTTTTGGCTTTTTAAAAAAAACTATATTAATTAAAACCGTTACGCACCTCTATTATCAATATGGGCCATCCATTTGAATTATGACGGTTTTTTTTTTGAATTTTACCGTTAGAAGCGTGAAACCGGCGGTTTACTTGGACGGTTTAGAACTGCCGGTTTACCAAAAATCAAATACTCGAACCTTAAGTGAACCGGTGAACCTCCGGTTCGATTCATATGAAAGACGGTTCCGGTACGGTTCGGTTCTACCACAGTTCAGTTCACGGTTCGAACTGCGAACCTTAAACCGTATATGCATGTATGGCTATATAGAGGGAGGGTCGCAAGCCTCACCCTTTGTATTGACGGAGAGCTGGCATCGCATGCGACTATATTGAGGGAGGGTCACTAGCCCTACGCCCTGGGTGGCTTTATTGTCATAGGGTTGGCCAGCCGCCAACCTAGGTGGCTTTATGTTATTAAACCCATAAATGTATATCTAAAAAAAATAAAATTAAAAATAGGGATGAGAAAAAAAGATTTAGGGAGAGAGTGTTTTGGGAGAAATGGTAAAAAAAAAAAAAAAAATTTTTGATATCTTGGTCATTTATATTTCATTCGATGCGTGCAGCGTTGAGCATCTTCGGGTGCCACATTTACGTCACTATTTTTTTTTTTTCAAAACTATGCATAAATACTCGTTAGTATATAAAATTATCCAATGTGACTATCATCTTATGTAATCTTATTAATGTATGTGATATTTCAATTAAATTAACATAAATAATTTAAAACATTTGTATAGCAATTTCTTTTTGTTTCTTAAGTTATCTCAAGGCTTGAAGGCCGATGACTATTCCCCCAGTCGGTCAGGTAAGATCACATACGTGTGTTATTAGTTTTTTCTTCTACTATCCTAGTGTCGATAATTCGATATATATGCACACACACAATTATTTATAATTTTGACAAAAATTTAATAAAATACTCACTCCTTTTCATTAAATTGGTAACTTCTATTTTGTTTATTTGCATTAAAAAATAGAGCTTGTTTTAAAAGTAGTTTCTCTTTATCCTAAATGAATATCTATTTTTATATTTTTAGCAAAATTAAGTGAGTTAACTTTTAAGTCAGTTTGATTACACACTTAGGCTACGTTTGTTTCACAAAAAATGATTTCTAAAAAACATTTTTCTTATTTTCTGGTGTTTGGTAACCTTGAGAAAATATAGTAATGTAAAAGTTTTTCAAGTCAACAGAAAATGCAGTCTTTTTTTCGAAAAATGACTTACATATTTATTTTCCGTAAGTCATTTTCCAAATATTCGAGCACCCCTTCGCCCCATCCACAATTACTCATATTTATATACACGCACAATATTTCACTAAAAAAATAAATTGTTTAGAAATATAAATGAAGTTTGTGCACACTATTTATAAATTATAATTTTGATAAATTCTCACTATGTCTTAAAATTAATGTCAATTATATTATTTAGGGACGTCACAAACATTGTCAATTTTCTTTTTTAAAACGTTTTTTTTCATATCAATTATCAAATTATTTATTTGTATTTGTGAGATTGAAAAAAAAAATAGATCTTATTGATTTTATATTACTCATGATAAATTGAGGATTACTAAAGGAAAATTATTTAAAATTCAACACTATCTTATATTCAATATGAACATTAATATTAGATTTTTTTTGTATTGATGCATATATTATATTTTGTAATATTTTTCATGTGTTTGTCAAACACACGAAAATATTTTTTTAGCATATTTTCAAAAATTTACCAAATATCCGAAAATAAAATATTTTGATTTTTCTAAAAATTATTTTCCGTGAAACAAAGGAACCTTAAATCAATGTTTGTATCATTTACATATGACATTACAAGTGTTACTCCCTTTCCGGGTAAAGAGTCTCCGTTTGAAAATTAAACTTTTTAAAAAATGACATTTTTATGTTTTAATTTTTGAAAGTGGACTTAATAAAAGAAACATGTCAAAATGAAATAGTTGACTTTTTTCACCCAAAACAGATGGAGTAATTTTTTTAAATTTAACACTAAAAAAATCTGATCCCACTCATTTAAAGACGAATGGTGTAATAATTTCAATGATTAATATATAATTTAGTTCCTAAACTTGCTAATTCTGATTTATATGATAACTGATGTTAAAACTTTCATATGGTGACTGTTCAACCCAACTTTGGGCTTCATGTTAGTCTTTGATGGCGTTATCTTTACAAGGAATGTTAAATATTTTATCAAAAGATAAAATTACCCTTACAAATTTTAATGAAAAATTGTGTTGCAAATTTTATTGATGAATTGGAACTTGAACTAAAAACTAACTAATAAGAAGCTAAAATACAGGGGGCTGATTGCATTATGGTTATCATCTTCACAAAACAAACTCGATGTCGAAATCAAATTACTTGAGCTTCCTTCTTCTCGTCCACTCCGAGCAACCCACCAACTCTCTGTCGGAACTCGGTCGCCTCTCTCCCTCTCCCTCTCCCTCTCCCTCGGCCTGGAGTCTAGCAGTTTTGTTTCCCAAAAGTAGGAAGATGGTGATGGCTCTTATACTCTACGCACCGCCTTTTGCTCTTCTTACCGATTGATACCACCATTGCTGGATGATCCATTTTTCCTTTTCTTACGTGGTACACGGGCGCCATTGCCATTGAAAAGCCCTAATGGGGGAGGGGTAATTTGAGCAGGAAACAAACCCTAATTGAAATACTACCCTTGAGATTATGTGTGTGTGGTTCAATTCAACGGTAACAGGAACAGGTGAGATCTAGCCGGCGGTAGGTCGATGAAGAATTGAAATGGAGTTAGAATTGGAGGAGGCACTCTGTCACAATGGGATTGAAAATTGGACTTGGGGTAGGAGATTTTCTGTAGCAGTGAGATGAGTTGAGATTAGGGGTGAGCAGAAGTTTTTCGGAACCGGATCGGACCCACCCAAAATGGATCGGATCAATATTTGGATTGGTCCTATCAATTCTTTACGTAACCGGACAATTAGGTTCCGAAAACAAAACGCAACCCGACCGAACCGACCAATGTGTATTTATTATTATTTTATTATATATAATATACTAATATAGTATAATTAATATATATATATATATATATATATATATATATATATATATATATTGATAATAAGATAATAAAAGGGATACAACTTACAACCTAAAGAAAATATATAATAATTTGATTCAATATTCAACCAAGTTTCCTTATTTGATTAAAGAGGAAATAGGAGGGAAAACATTGTTCTTCCCTATTAATTAATTTCTTGCCTCTTTTTGTGATTCCAAACATTATTAGTTTGAAGAATTGTTACATGTAAATTAATTAAATTAACCATAAGGGGATCGGAGAGGAAGATGACTTGCAATAAATTTCTTTACAGCTTTCTTTTCCGTTTCTCTTTATTAATTTGGAAGTAATGATTTTTACCATTAGTTTATTTTCACAAGAACAACGAACCCAACAAAATGTTGTATGAAGGAAGAACATGATTTGATTATTGATCATTGTTTTTTAGAAAATCTAGTTATCCTCTTGATCAAAGATACGCATCGTATTAGTCCCTGTTCATATCGCCTTCAATGGTTATGGGTTGGACCATGTATTGGTTATCGATATTGGGTTGGTCTGATTCTATATTTTTAAGAACCTAGGACTATTAGATGCAGTGCCTCTGGTCACCCCCTAGTTGAGATTGGAATGGAGGAGGAGGCACTCGGGTAGCCAGGGTGGGGGGTTTTCCTTCCATTTTTTTATTTTTTTCTTTTTATATTATAAAATTGACAACAAAGATTTTTATTAATTTGGAAGGGTAATTTTGTCTTTTTACAAAATATTTAATGTTCCTTCTAAAAATAACGCCGTGAGGAACTTTCTTAAAGCTCAAAGTTAAGTTGAAGAAACTAGCATAAGAAATCTTCAACACCAATTATCATATAAATTGGAATCGACAAGTTTATGAACCAAATTATATATTAATCCTAATTTCAATACGGTTTCAAACCAATAAAGCTTAGTTTTAAAAAGTGATTTGTTAAATGTGATTATCTTCAAAATAAAATACTATTCCATCCGTCCCGAAATTACTGTCATATTTTTCTTTTTCATCATTCCTAAAATAATTGTTTTGTTTGAAACTTTCATTTTTAGAACAATATTTTTACCACTTTAGCATTACTTTTTCATCTTATTTTAATTATGAGTCATATTTACATAGGATTTAAAATAAATAACACATCAAACTAATATTAATAATTCAGTCAAATACTCCATCGTCTCTAAATTATCGTCCTCCTTTTATTTTTCATCCGTCCTAAAATAATCGTCCAGATTGAAACTTAGCTTTTTAGAACATCACTTTTATTATTTCATCCTTACTTTTTCACTCTACTTTAATTATGGCACATATACACATGAGCTTTAAAGGAAACTACACATTAAACTAATATAAATAATTAAATCAATTATTTTTTTTAATTATACACTGAATCAACTAAGACGATTATTTAAACACGGAGAGAGTATATATTTTTAAATCGTACACCAGATTGACCAGAATGATATTTTAAGGCAAGCCGAGTAAAAATTAAGGACGGTGGTAGGTAGTCTATCCAATTTGCCTAATTAATCTCAAACACTGTTAGGACTTGGGAGTCGTGAAGGAGTGAAGACAGAGTGTTTGAGTTTGGGGCCACTAATTGGTGTGTGGTTAAAACACGTGGGGCGGTTAGAGAGCGGAAATCTAAAAAGCACGTAGAGCACGAAAGATTGTGAATTGTCAATTTGTCATCATCCCCAACAAAAATACTTTTTAACGTCGGCCCGTCAGAGGGTGACGCGTGTTGAGCTACATGGGATCACACGTAATCTAGTGTGCACGTGTCGCATGGTCATGGCAGGGGCCGTCCGTTAGACTCGCTTTCCTTGTCCGAGCATCCACACTCGTATATCTTAAATGACCGGATGGTGTACTAGCAAAAAAAATAATTGATTTAATTATTTATATTGATTTAATGTATAATTTTTAAAAAATTTTATGTGTATATGATCAATAATTAAAGTAGAATGAAAAAATAAGGATAAAGTGGTAAAAGTGATGTTTTAAAAAGGTAAGTTTCAAACTGAACAATTATTTTAGAACAGACAAAAAAAAAAAAAAGAGAACGATAATTTAGAAACGGAGGAAGTGCCTTTTAAAAGAGGTTTATCCACCCTATCAGATTATCAGTTTATAAACTTTTTTATTTTAGATATATTCTCTACACTCACATAAACTTTTAAAAAACTTTATAGCATGGACTCACAACTAAATATTTTAATCTTTCACAACATTCATTTAAAATTACATTATTTTACAATGTTTATTTAAAAGTAATAATTTTATTTTTAATAGAAAATATATATTCTTAAAACATAAAAATATATAAAAAATATATATTATGTGAATAAAAAACATACTATTACATAAACTCACATTACAATAATTAGAAACTTCATTAATTAAAAATTACATAACTTAAACTAGACAATAAAAAATTTGGTCTTGATAATAACACAAACTTGTTGATGAATTTACAGTTGTTAAATAAGAAAGAATTTGAGGTAAAATGTATATTTTAATGTAATGAAAAAATTGTTTGGAAAACTTTTTATAACATAAATAAAAAAGCGGCAAAATCACTATTATGCAACGGCTAGAACAAAAAAAAATTAAATAATAATTTGGTCCCTGGACATGTCGAAAAACAATGTTTTGGTCCCCGGACAAAAAAAACAATAGAAGTTGGTCCCTGGACATGCTTTTTTGGACCAATTTGCCCCCTCCCACCATTAGCGTTACATTTTCCATTCAATATTATTTCAAATACCAAAAATACCCTTATTTAAAAATTTAATTGGGCTGACTTTTCAAAATGTTCAAAATTTAGGGGGTTAATGTAATAATTTAAAAATTAGTTTTTCAGATCTTGGTTTATCTCTGTCTTCTTCTACCTTGTATTGATTCTATGCAGAGAAATATGGATTTCAAGAATATGGGGCAGCGTAATTTTGTTCTCATTATTGGTTATCTCTCTTTTCTTCATTCTTCTTCACTTAATGGCACTGGCGCACACCCCCTGCTCCATTTCCGACCTCTACCCACAATTACCCTGCTCCAACCCAGATCTACCACTGGCCAAACAACCTCTCATCTCTGCCGACTCCATCATTCGTCTTCCTCCTGGCGAGCCTCCACCAGTTCACATCTTAATTGTCGGCCGCTTCCCCGCCTCCGGCTTCGACACCCTCCTTCTCCATTGTCGACTTCCCTCACCTCCGATCGGCCGATCCGAGTCAAATATAGGATTTGATAGAGAGATTCAGATTTGGGGTTTCAACTCAATTTCAGGTATAAAATACCCTTATAGTCGCTTATTCCTCACCACCCTCCACGACCCCGCTTCTTCCAGCTCCGCCGGTGACAACGACGTCGTCGTCGATTTGTGTTGAGAACAAAATACTGGTGGGTTATTCGGGCCGTCTTCTTCCCCGAGCCTCCACCAGCTCATCTTAATTGCCGGCCTCCTGCCGACAACATCCTTCTCCATTGCCGACTTCCCCCTCACCTCCAGATCGACCGGATCGAAAGTCAAATGTGGGATTTGATAGAGAGATTCGGATTTGGGTTTCAACTCAATTTCAGGTATAAAATACCCCCACAGCCGCCTCTTCCTCACAACCCTCCACGACACTTCCTCCAAATTGCACCACATCGTCCAATTTGTGTTGAGAACAAAATATTGGTGGGTTAAAGGAACAATGATGATTTGGTGGTGTGAGTTGTTGTGGGTGATTGAAAGCTTCAAAATTACAAGCATGTTATATTTCCAGATCCAATACATTTCCAGATCCAAATGAGAAAGGATATAAGAAAGTATTGACTGTTGATTAAGAAGCGTCTAGAAGGGTAATTTAGTCATATTGTAAATTTTTTGACGGAAAATGTAACGCTAACGGTGGGAGGGGGCAAATTGGACCAAAAAAGCATGTCTATGGACCAACTTCTATTATTTTTTTGTCTGGAGACCAAAACATTGATTTTCGACATGTCCAGGGACCAAACATTATGTTAATCCAAAAAAAAACAATAAAACTTTTTTGCAAAGCAGCCACCATCGGTTAAAAAAAAAGAAAATAACAAAACATTTTTGCAAAACAAAGTCATAATATTTGATGATATAGCAGTCATCAATCAATTGGTCTCCACCAATCAATACAAACTTTAAAGCTTTTTTTCCACAAACTGTATTATTTATTATTGTTTATAAACCTTAACCTTTTTAAAAACATTTGGCAATAACCACTACAGATGCCCTTATAGACCTCCACTGTACCCCACCATCTACAATAGCTTTTTCTTTCACCCCCTGACTTAATTTAGTAACGTTTCTTAATCTTCTTCTTTTTTCTTTTTTAACCGAAAGAGTTAGACCTCGTTTTTCGCACCCCATGGCTGGTTTGATTGAACTATTTATAGATGATTTGTTATTGGACTATTTGTTGTAGCAAGGATGAACCACTTATGAGTATATTTGTTAAATAAATTGAAAATTATTTATATATTACAAATTGATCATAAATTCTAAATATTCAAATAAACTAGTCTTAGGAAAAAACAATCTCATATTTATCTTTAAAAACTTAACATGTGATAATATTTAATTACTTAATTTTATTTAAAACAATAAATAAATATGTAACTATTTTCTACGGAATATGTGTTGTCTTTTACATTTAACTTTATTATTTCTTTTCCAATTTTTAATGTGAGTAGTCAAATATGCGGAGGTTAAAAGTGCTTACCCTATAACAAAATGAATACATAATTTATAATATTTTTTATCCAGCATTAAATATTTATTTTTAAAAAAATATTAAAATTAATATTCCTAGCTCTTTTTATGTATTTATGAGAAAAGTGTAAGATTGTAATAATCAAAATTTTATTAATTAATAGTTGTCTTTGTGTTTTCAAAAAATTAAAAATACTTAAAATTTTAGCTTTTTGGCTTTGAGTTTTTAATGCATAAATGATATTGCGCCTAACTTATTGACTTTTAGCTTATAAACCGAAACAAACACTTTAAATATGACTTATTTTGTACTAAAAGCCAAAAGTCCATCCAAAAAAGTCATAACAAACAAGCACTTAATACCGTGGATTGATAATCTCTCCGTTCGAGTTTATTATTTTATTTTAAAATATTTCATTTAAATAATAAATTTTTAAAAATTAAGAAATAAAAATGTTATTTTATTACAAATAGACTACTAAAAGTATTATTTTCTTAAAAAGTGAGTTTTAAATAGAAACTTTTTGTAAGAAATGGAGGAAGTATTTGATAACTATTGTTTGCCCATAGAGTTTGATATATTGTTAATTAATGTAAAAAAATGTAAAGCAAAAGTTATTCGATTATCGAAAAAAATATTACTCATTCTATTCTTAAATAATTGTCTAGTTTGACCTAATAGAAAGATTAAGAAAAATGAAAATGCTACTAACTTCGTCCCAAAATTATTGTTCGTCTTTCCTTTTTCGTCTATCTCGAAATAATTGTCTTATTTAAACTTTATTTTTAAAAAATATATTTTTACCACTTTACTTTTACTTTTTTAATCATATTTTAATTTTGAGCCACGTGCACATAGCCTTTAAAAACTACACATAAAACTAATATTAATAATCAATTAAGTGCTTGTTTGGTGGAGCGTTTTGGTCAAAACGCTGGTAAAAAATGCAGCATTTTCTCTTTAAAAGTGTTTCAATGCAGCGTTTTAAAACGCAGCATTTTAAAACGCAGCGTTTTGAAAACGTGGAGCGTTTTAAAACGCTCCAATTTGTAACGTTTTAAAAATATGCTACATTTACAAATACTTTGTTTATGAAAAATAGCGTTTTGAAATAGTTTTTCAAACGTGTTTACAAAAATAAAACTGCGTTTTGAAAACGCTTCGTTTTGAAAAAGCTGCGTTCTCAAAACGCTATACCAAACGAGGCCTAAATTGTTTTTATTAATTTGTGTGTCCAGTCAAAAAATGAAATTATTTATGAAAAAATGAAGTATATATTACTTTAAGACTCATGTACAAGTGAGACCAATCATTAAAGTGAGAAAAAAGTATAAGTAAAATAATACTTTTGTTCTACTCAAAGAGTTCAAGTTTGGAAAGTTTAATAATTAAAAGATATATTAATGTAATTGAAATTAGTTATAATTACAAAAGAATTTAAGCAACAAATATAATTACAACACAAGCGGATGGTTAAGATGAAATCTTATGAAAATTGTAAACATAATTTTTTGAAAGTGAATTCTTTATTTTTTGTATTCCTTCGGTTTAAGGTAAAAAGTTCACTATACTAAAACAAAATAAACATGAGGGGGACAACCAGCCTTGCCCTAAAAGGGGGACAAAGGAGCCTGACCTCGAGAAAACAAAAGTAGCCAACATTTCTTCTAAAATTATAAAGGCCTAATCAATCATGCAACAAGGCTTGCGAAATAGGACGAGGAAGCTCAATCGGAAGATTATAACTCTGAAAACCTTTGTGATTATGGACACAAGCAACAAGCTTATCCGTTACAAAATTCTTTTCGGAGTAAACATGATGGATATAGAAATTACCCAAGTACTTACGACAATCGTGTAAATATCCACGGAGCGCTATGTTGATTAGTTAAAACCATAACTGCAACCAAAGAATCCGACTCCACAATAACATTGTCAATAATCAATATTGAGATTGTGACAAAGACGAAGACCATTTAGTAACGCCTTTATCTTCGCACTGATATTAGCACCCGAACCATAGAAAAACGAAAAAGTCGTAATCAAGTTGCTATGAGAATCGCATAGAATACCACCACCAGTATGATTACCTTGCATCGCTGAACTGTCTATATTAAATTTGCAAATGCCAAGAGGGGGAAGCTGCCACACCCAACCACCCTATGCCGAACTTGATCAATAATTGGAAGTTGCAACAATTCCAAACCCAATCTGTCCAAGGAGGAAATCTGGGATTTAGGAGAATAAACCGATACAATATCCCTAAGGCCACAACGAATACGAGCAATGTTCCTCTCTACTTGCATGGGACTATTTTCAAAACCCGAAATGCACCTCTCTTTCCAAATCTCCCAACCGGACAATAAAACTATGCTAAGGCTACAAGCACCAATTTGATTTCTGGTGGAGTTACAAAAACACCAAACATGAAAAAGAGGATTTATCGAACCATAAGAGTTGACTTTGTTGAAACGTTGCGCAAAGAATCCCCACACTGAACAAGCAATCTCAGAATAAAGAAAGAGATGATCAATAGTCTCACGATCAGATGACGAACAACGCGTACATTTAGAGATAATGGGAATGCCTTTAATATGAAGTTGAATATCCACCGAGATAACACCAAGACATAAACGCCACATAAAACAACTAACCTTGAGCGGGATCCATAGCTGCCAAATCTTAGAAGCCCAAAAAATAATAGGAGAACTAGATCGAATTAGCTGCCAAAAATATGAGGTCTAGAACCGGCCAGAAGTAGATAAAGCCTAGAACAATTTATCCGGAGTATCCTGATCATACACTACATTACAAACGACAAGTTGAAGGTGGTTTGGGACATAAGGCATAAACTGATCAAGATCAGTGAGAGCTTGACTAATTGTTAAAGTAGCATCCACCGGCAAGGGGTCTGACAATATCTCCCCACACTAATTATCCATCGAAAATGATATTTGATTGTCTTTGCGCCACCCAACGATTGTGCTGAGCCACCAAAGGAAGCTGAGACATTATGGATTTCCATTGAAGAACAACCATGACTCGGCTAGCGAAACCAGTATTGCCATCATATTTCTCAAACACGAACCTAGCCCATAAACTCGTGCCTTGCAAAGCACTCCAAGCCATTTTAGCATGAAGGGAGTCCATAACATGTTTAAGAGAACGCAACCCCAGACCCCCTTTCCCAAAAAGGGCGACAAACTATAGACCAAGCAACCCAATGAGAAGCAAATGGACCCAGCTGAACTCCAAAGGAAATTAGTCATATGAGACTCTAACCGACTAATCATTGAGCAAGGAACACGAATAAAAGCAATGTATAGATATGAACACGCATAAGATTGATTTCAGTAAAGTTAGCCGACCTCCCATAGAGGAAGACGGGCTCTCCATCCTGAAATGTGCCGAATAATCTTATCCTCAATATCTTCAAAATATGCACGTTTAACGCGGCCTTGAAAAATCAGAATCCCCAAGTAATGAATAGGGAAAGAGTGATGACTACAACCAGACCAAGAAGCAATGCGATGAATTTTAGAAGGCGAGCACGAAGTAGCAACGTAGAAACCACTTTTACCGAGGTTAACGAGCTGCCCAGAACTGTGTTCTTTGGTTGAATGTATATTTGAAAAGGCACTTTTCTCTTTCCTAAAAGCCGTCATTCATTAAGTCTTGTCATCTAAAAGGCGACAGACTTAATGACGTTTCACAAGTCTCTATGACTGATGGCACGCCCCTTTATAAACCCTCAACCGCCAAAAAGCTCTTTTTACCAAAATCGGTCTCTCTTATTCTCTCTCTCAAGGTTTCTTCTCTACAAAATTTTTACGCTTCCTTCGCCCGCTGTTCGATAGTTGATTACTATTAGATTCGCGTCATTTACTTCTTTTCTTACAATCTTGAAAATGGTAAGAAATCTCGAACCTAACCGTAATCTCGATCTGAGTTAAGTATCTTTATCTAAATACATAATTACGCCATTATTATTTGTTCATGTAGCTGTAAGCTTCATAAATGTTAAATCTTCAAATTTTTACAACATTCATTCGCGATAATATTCTCTTATAAATGTTCTTGAGCTGTCGATTTCGGTATTTTTGAGTTATATTTTACTGCGTATAGCATTCCATGAGTTGTCGAGACATTTTTAGGGCTTAATGCTTTGTTTTGCTCATTTTTGAAATCTTAAGTTCTTGCCCTAATTTCGTTACGTGATTTCTTAGGTGGCAGTACTTCTTCGGCCACGCGTTCCTACAAAACCTCTAACATCGACTCGACATTCCAAAATTGCCCAATCATGTATCATCAGGGGATGTGTATTGACGAACCTTACATTCGTGCGTACTATCGGCCAGGGGTTAAAATTGTAGATGACACTGAACCGATGCGGGATTAGTTGTTTTTATGCTAGGTGATGTTGACTTAGCTACTTCTTGGTGGAAGAATTTTTCGAAAACGGATTCTCGATGACTCGAAATCTTCCATCATTGTTGTTAATGCTGATCCCGTCATATCATTGCTTTGAGAATCGCCAAAATTATTGGCGTGGAATTTGTGACCACTACTTCGCTCACGGCGATGAAAAGGCTCTTGCATGGTCTATATGCGTGGCGCGAGACTCGAGGGAAGGCTGGCTAATTGAAGAGAAGTTTTGAAGATGATGCCTACTTTCTGACGGCCATACGTTTGGCAAGAGTATGATCTTCAAGAATGGCACCCATGGCGTCATGACATCAGAACAGTTGGAGTACACCTCTGTTGTCATCTTGAACAAAAGACTCAAGCTGCCCGGCACAAATATTATTGACATGCTTTGTGATCTTTGTCGTTCTTTCATCGAAGGTCTTACCAATGACGGCCATTTGTTCGTGTAGGCTTATTTGTCTAATTCGAGCCAACACTTCAATTCCATACTCGCCTCTTCGCTTTTGAGATGAAGAAAATCAAGCAATCCATCCAATTCACCCTACGTTCATTGTCAACACTCATGGCTTCGAAAGCGAAAAGAGGCTCAATGAGGGCTTCCTCCTCTGCTCATTGTACATGCCTTGAAGCCCTCCACTCAAGATTATTAAAATCAATCTGAGACTACCATAGACTCTCTCGCTGGCCAAGACTGACTAGCCAGAAGCTATCGAGGAGGCTGCTGTGCGAGAGAACGCTCCTCCAATTCTTGCTCCTTCCTCCACTCTCAAGCAGAAGAAAAGGATCTCTTACCTGGCTTGGGAGCTTTGTTCCCGAAAGAAAAACTTCTTCCGAGGCCAGCTGGCGACAATCCTGCGGCCTCGGACTAGACGCAAGAAAAAGTCTGTCTGCTTTGTTGATCTGCTCCGGCTCACGTCGCGTATGCGAAGAGACTGCTTGATCACGATCTTTGCTCTCTAAGTCCCATGGCGTAAGTCAAAACGCTCAGAGCCTTACGAACCTTTCATTCCATTTATCCACGCTTCATCTCCCATATCTTCTTCCTCCCCTCGCTCACTTCTTCACTGACCCCTGCTGGCACGTTTGTTGGGGAGGAGCTTTCTTGCCACTCATTCTTCCCGTTCCCTCTTCCAGCCCCTGGCATTTGTTGAGGAGGCACTCTTCCCCTGCTCCCAGCCAAAAACGCGGACTTCGTAAGAATGCGGCAGCTGGCTCTATCATACTCCACCACAGACTCTTTCCCTTCTCCTCCCATTCCTGAACCCATCTCCACCATTCTTCGAGACACCTCCTTAGCCATTATACCGTTGTTTCAAACTCTGTTCCATCTACCTCATCTCGCTTCCAGCTGCATGCGACCCTTCTCTCCTCTTGCCCCCTATCTCTTTCTTTTTAAAACCGTGTATTTACACAGAAATCTTCCCCTATCTCTCAATATCTTACCCCGTCTCCATCTCTTCGATCTCTACCAAATTCTATTTCCCTCCATCTCCTCTGCCACTCACTCTTTTCTCTTTGACTTCTCCTCCATATCGGACCTTACCACATCCTTACCTTCCCTCACAACTTCATTCTTCTACGACTATCCCTTCCGCTTCTTAGAAGCATCCTCTTCTCCTCTGCTTCTCACTTCTCTGTCGGCTTAGCCCTTGACATTGAGGTTGATTCCAAACCCTCTTCTCCTCCACCTTACACCTCTGCTAATCACCTGCTTGTCTTCTCTTACCAAAGCCAACCACTGACCTTCCACCCGGCCATATCTCCATTAACCTTAACCGCCTGCACTATCACGCTCTCTGATCACGCCGCCGTACGGAGCGAGCGACAACGACCCGGCCAGGCTACGCTCAGCAGGGCGGTTTCTTCTATGGCAGCAGTTGATGTCTTCAGCTACGCCTCAATACTACTTTCATGCCACTATCTTTTGGCATAGGGGAAGATTGTTGATCAACTAGTGAGCGACACTTTGCTCGGGCCTTCGCCTCACGGGTTCCTAGTTCAAGATCACAAGCATTTGCTCCGTCGGGATCTTTGCACTCTCAACAAATCGGCATTCGTGGCTGTTCAATGAGCTCAACTTGAGGGGATGGCTAGGGCGATTCTTAGTCGAAGGGAGGTTGGCGACTTCACCAATCTTCGCCTCGTCGAAGAAGCGGATCTTCAGTGCTGGCTTTGACAGCGTAGGGTTGGTGCCATCGGGGAGGAGAGCTACTCACTTCTTGAATCAAGCCACGATTGAGAGCGAGGCGAACCGACGTCTGCAGATAATGACCGGAATGAATGGGTTGCGGAGACTACTTAGAACGAGCCTTTTCGTGACCTATTTTGATTATGTTGGTATTTTGTTGTATTTACGTTGATAAACCATCTTTGTTTTGCCAAAACCTGTTTTAAGCGACTTGTTTAATCACGAGATGTCTCAAGTTTCTTTCAAAGTTTAAATTGCTTCTTTCGATATATACGCTCGATTTAAACTTCGTTTAAATCTTTATATCACAAATGCATACTTATAGATTTAAACCTTCTTTCTTCTAAAAGTACTTGGTCTAGTTATCTCTACTAAGACTTACGCTCACGAGGAGGTATATGGCTCTTAATAAAAATTTTCCTTAAGACATCTTATTATCTCAGTGCATAATTAGCTCTGCTTAAATGGTGAGAGATGATGACATCGACCAAATAGGAGGAGATTGTATTCCTATGATTAGATTTGGTTGAGTCATCTTCGATTCTATTATTACAGTGGGCTAAAAGGTGCACGTCTTAGATTAGTGTGGCAAGCTGTCTTAGAATCACTTTGTTTAGAATAGTTTCTAAGTGTTGGTTCTTAGGCGCCATTGCGAAGCCTACTGCGGCGAGTGAAGGACCGGCGACTTTGAAGTGCTTTCAGCGGAAAAGTCAAAATTGTGAAAATCAAGAAACAATGACACGTGTACACCTATATTTAGATATTTTGAAAATATCTAGTCATTATGTCTTCACAGTTATTTTTCAAAGTCAACTCTGCATGATGACAAGCGTCGGTGAATCACGAATCTGAAGCGAAGACATTACAGTTTTGGCTAAGAAGACTTTCCAAACACCAAAGCACACTCACGAAACATTACTCTGTTTAGTAATGTCTTCTACTGCTTGCATCTCTCGATGGTATGGTGTTTCTTCACCAGCCCAGAATTGCATTCAATGCGAGCGTTGGGCTGATTTATCTCGATTTTAAACCAGGTCTAAAGGTCTCTTCTGGTATATATTCAAGTTTTGAAGATCGAAGATACAACGCTTGGCATTAACTCTCAAACTTCTTCAAAGCATTCGAAGATCGAAGGACTGGTAACAACTTTGCCAAACTTTAGGCTGCCAGATCTGCCATCTTAAATTCTTTCTCCGACTTCCCTTCTGTTTGTCTTTAAAGCGTTCT